>CAUYQG010030060.1:0-35549 GCA_963574415.1 Tarsius wallacei | reverse complement strand
CCTCAGCCTTCCCAGTAGCTGGAGCTACAGGCGCGCGCTACCACGCCCGGCTAATTTTTTGATTTATTGTAGAAATGAGGTATCACCAAGTTGCCCAGGCGGGTCTCGAACCCGCAGGCTCAGGCAATCCACTCACCTCAGGTTCCCAAGGCACGGGATTACAGGCTGAGCCACTGAGCCCAGCTAGGCTCCACCTCTTGAAGTGAAGTGTATCAAAGAGGTTTGTGAATATTTTCAGGCTACCTTCATAAGAAGCAGCAAATTGATTTCTGGTCACCATTGCATTACCTTTGATAAAAATTCAGAAAAATGACTTTGTTGTCTTGAATTAGTTGTACCTTATCATCTCCAAAATTTAAGGATCAATAAGAACTAAGTTTTCTTGATGTTTCTTGATGTTCTTTTTCAGGACAGAAAATGACTATGAGATTTCTGAAACTTTTTATCATGACTTCATATCTATCCCAATACTTAGATTTAGGTTCTAAATACAAAAGGGCAATAGTTGCCCCCAAATCCTATTTATTAGGACATTTTCACTTTGGCTGAAATGGTGATGAGATTCTTTATGTCACTGAGTCAGTGCCCCACTTTTGTTAACAAATCACAGGAGAAAGTTTGTGATGACGATTCTTTTTTCTAATACTTTGAGGCATTTGTCTGTGACTGTGCTGAGCAGGCAGAAGCCGAGGTCTGGATAGAGTTGCTAAATGCTTGTTGTCTGGCCAATCAGAAAACCCAGAGTAGGTGAGCAAAGAGGGTGGGGAATTGTGGAATAGAGTGATTATAAGAAGATGGATGATGTATATAGTAGGATAGATTTTTTTCTGTTAAGAAAATTGACATTTTTAGATGGGAATGAGGATTTATGGAAATAAGGCATAAAAGCTTGGAGTGGCATGAATATTGTTGGTGCTAAGATAAAAAGTATTTTTCTTAGGAATGCCATACATGTTAATGAGTATCTTTCAGTTTATAAGAGATTTCCAGACTCACATCTTATGGACAAGTTAGTTCATCCCCTCTCTTCTCACATTCTACTGCCAGAAAACGGAAATCCAGCGAAGTTAGTATCAGAGCAGGAGGTAGAAAGATAACTCTTGTGATTCCTAATCCAGTGTTTCATGCACCATTAGCTGTCACTTTAAATGACCCATAAAGCTTTGTGTGATCTGGTCCCGCAATACTTCATCTTCATTTCATTCTTCCTCTCCATCATTCTTCCTTAACAGAACTGGCCTTCTTGTTAGTCCTCAAACACATACTGTCCCAAGGCATTGGCACTTGATGTTTCCTCTGGTTTGAAAACTCTTCTTCCAAAATCCATGTGTCTTTCCCATCTTCCTTTATATCTCTACTCAGACGTCACCTCATCAGAGATTTCTCTGACTGCTCTATCTGAAGTTCATGTCCCCTCAACTGTTGTATTTCCTTCATTTTCCATTACCACATTATACATTTATTATTTCTTTCCACTAAAATATAAATTCTGTGAGGGCAGGCACTCGATACTGCTGTACCTTCCAGTGCTTAGAGTAGTGGCATGAAGTAAATATTCAATGTAAGTCAATTTATGCTTCTCTTTTGCTCAAAACCTTTCTGTCTCATTCACAGTAAAAACCAAAGCCCTCAAAAAGGCCTATGTTATGGACTGAACTGTGTCCTCCCTAAATACAAGGGGGACCCCACAAAACCCAGAATTTATCTATTAAAAATTGTGTATTTATTCTTACATATTTAAATGTCAGTCACCTTCAAAGTACTCTGATGCAGCACACCTATTGAGATGCTTTTTCTGCTCAAAACAGTTTTTGAACTCATCAATAATTTTTTAAATATGTGGGGTGCAATTCAGGTTTAGGTATACAGATGTTGATTATGCAGGTACCCTTGCTGGTGAGGTGTGCGCCCTTCCCCTGGCAGTTTCCCATTACTGCCAATTCCCTGCCCTCCCTTGACAGTTTCCCCTTACTGCTAATCCCTTTCTTATAGTATTATGGTAGTTGTTCAAGGTCCACTTATGAGTGAGATACTCGGTTCTTTGTTTCTCTGATAGAACACTCAGAAGTATAGCCTCCAAGTCCATCCAAGTTGCTGCAAATGAACTCATCAATTTTGATGCATTTTAGTGCTTCTGCCGTTTTCTTGTTTCACCTCTTACACATCTGTAAAACGTTTCCCTTTGGTAACTTTTTTCATCTGGGGAAACACAAAAGTCACTCGGGGTGAGATCAGGTGAATAGGGAGGGTGAGGCAAGGGGGTCATGCCATTTTTGGTCAAAAACTGCCGAACATTCAAGGCAGTGTGGGCCAGTGTGCTTGTAAATCACCCATCATGAAATAGGCAAACAAGTTGAAAGAATCTCCAAAAAAATTAACTCAAGCCAAATGCAGCCTCTCATAACAGTGCTAGCTGGTACACTGTTGCCAATGCATTCCGAGACCACTTACCACTTACGTAGCAGAGGAAGCCTGTACTACAAGGGTCCTGCCCTCCAAAAGAGAATTCCAGTTTTCTTTTGGGCTCCCCTTCGTACATATGTTGAAGCCCTAACTCCCATTACACCTCAGAATGTACTTGAGGATTGGGTTTTTTAAAAAGTGGGCTTTTAAATGATGTCATAAGGGTGGAGCCCTCATCTGGTATGATTGATATTTTTGTAAGAGGAGGAAAAGCCACCAGGGATGCTGGTGCGCAGAGAAAAGGCATGTGAGAGCACAGCGGAATGCAGCCAATTGCTGCCAACGAAAGAAAAGTCCAAGTCCAAGGTCAAGAAAAACCAAACCTGTTGATCTTGATCTTGGACTTGGACTTGCAGTCTCCAGAACTAAGAAAATTAATTTATGTTGTATAAAGTCACCCAGCCTGTGCTATTTTGTAAGGCAGCCCTAGCACTCTCATCCAGCCTAGCAGTATTTCCAGCTCCCCTCCACTTCATTTCTGATGCCCCTCTTACTCATGCTGTTGCAGTCTCTTTGGCCTTCATGCTGTTTCTCAAGCATGCCAAGCTGGCTTGTACCTCAAAGTTGTATATTCTTTGTATATTCTATGCTCACTCTGCCTGGAATACGCTTCCTCCTAGATTCTCTACAGTTTATTCACATACTTCAGGTTTCTGCTCAAATGCTGCCTTCTTACTGATGCCTTTTTTGACCATCTCTTTTCAAATTGCAGCCTCTTTTACCTCTGCATTCCCTGTGTCCTGATCTTTGTTTTTCTCCATACCATTTCTTACCATCTGACATACTATGTATGTTTGTGTTAATTGTCTATCTTCCCGATCAAGTCTGTATGTGCCATGAAGGCAGGACTAGTGTTGCCTTTTGACTTGCTACTGACTCCTTGGTGCCTAGAATCATTCCTGGCATAGAGTGGGCCCTCAAGTAAGATTTTGCTGTGTTCTTCCATTTGGTAGTCAGGTATGGCCAAACAAGGAGACACAGGAGTGTATCAGGAAAACAAAATGTACTATACTCACAGGCCCTGGGAGCAGGAGGCATGGCATGCTATATGGAGCCACAGGGGAAACACCCAGGTCATTAAGAAGGCAGAGGGGGCAGGAGCAAAGGGATAGCCCAGACCAAGGTCTTTATTGGAATTTCCCAGGGAGAGGCAAAACAGTGCAGAGTAAACAGCTCAGGATTGGCTAGTTTGAATAATTTTGGCAGACTCTAAGCTATAGGGGTGGCTCCTAGTTGTCTGGTACCTGACCCTGGAATGATAAAGACGGAGGAATAATGCCTCTTGGGGTGTATGGGCCATATAGAGGAGGATAGCTCTGGATTGGTCAGTATGCAAATCAAAGGTGTGTTCCTGCTGAGTCCTTGGCCATCTCTTAGTGGCTAGCACCAGGAGGGACAAGTTCTCCCCAGTCAGAAAGGTTTTTTTTTTGTTTTTGAGTTGGAGTCTCACTCTGTCACCCAGACTGGAGTGCAGTGGCCCGCTCCTGGCCAACACAGCCTCCACCTGCTGGACTCCGGCGATCTTCCGCCTCAGCCTTCCAAGTAGCTGGAACTACAGGCACACGCTACCATACCCTGCTAATTTTTTGATTTATTGTAGAGATGAGGTCTCGCCAAGTTGCCCAGGCAGGTCTTGAACCCGCAGGCTCAGGCACAGAAAGGTTTTTAAGATGTCAAACTGATACTGATTTTTCAGGTCAACCTGAGCGTCAAGAGTGTTAGCTCAATGGCCAGCCAAGCCCCAGAGAGGGTTGTCTTGAGGGACTGATAAGCCTAGCCCCAGAAGTGCTGGCTCAAATGGGCTGGCAAGCCAAGCCCTGAGAGTGTTGCTGATTCGGTGGACTGGCAAGCCTAGCCCCCAGAATGTCTCAGCTTTGAAGTCTCACCTTCTTCCAGCAGCTCTCCTGGTTCAGCTGGCTCCGTCTGCTGGCAAGCCAGGTTCTGGGGTTCATTGCTCTTTGGCTCCGATGATCTTCTGCAGTTCTTCAGGTCAAGGTTCTTGTCTTGTGCCCGGGAAGAATGAGGGACACGGACAGCCGGAAAGTAAGAAAGCAGGATTTATTGAGAGGACAAATAAACTCCCACAGTGAGAGGGAACCAGAAGCGATTGCTGGTCTGGGGCCTAACCTGGTGCTTATATAGCCCTAAGACCGAGCTGATTGGTCAGCATTAGCTGTGTTAATTGGTCAGTACTAAGGACGGGTGGGCAGGAGGTAGAGGCCTAATAGTGATTTGATAGGTCGCTACTTGGCAGTAAGCTGGTTGGTTGTTTTTCAGTCCCAGCAGTGAGAACTTAAGCTCTAGCTTGAGAGGTTGGTAGGGAACTTGCTTTCCAACATGAGTACCAGCCTGAGAGCCCTGCCAGACATTTGCTACATTTTACCAGAGGACCCCCCTCTCTGTCTGCCTAGCCTTTCTCTAGCTATCTCCTGTCTCAAAACTTCATCTTCAAAATATAAACAATAAGTATATATTGGATACATTCATGAATGACCAAGTGGCACTGATTCTTGGATAGACAGATAGTTAAGCCAGTCTAGAAGGTCCATAAGTGCATTTTCATATATGAGAACTAAAAAACTTTTGTTGTTGTTTGTTTTTTAAAGGGAAGATGTGCTTCAATGATAGGAAAAAGGGTGGTTTGATTAATATCTGGAAACTTCATAATTGACTTTATTCATTTGGAAGGAAATGAAGCTAGATTTCTACTTCATATAAAAATAATAAATGTTAGATGGCTTAAACATTTAAATGGAAAAAATAAAATTAGGAAGTTTTAAAGAAAATTTAGAAAACGGGAGAATTTTTGGGTAATTTCTGGGTGTGTATGCTTTTAGGAAGCAGGGTGAGGCTTCCTAGACAAAAAAGAAAACTCAGAGGTCACAAATAAAACCATTGATAGATTTGAAATTTTTAAGTTTTAATTTAAAGTTTATAATGGCAAAAGACATAAAACATCAATGGAGAGAAATTGCTTAACAATTATACGCACACACACACACACACACATTTTGTCCATCAGAATCATTCATTCAACCAATATTTGCTGATTTTCTACTTGTGCCAAGTATCATTTTACATATTAGTGATAAGGCAGTAAAGATAACTGACAAATATCTCTGACCTCATGGAGCTCACATTCTAGTGGAAGAAGGTAGTTAAAAAACAAACGGTAAGAAATAAATTATTGGTATGTTGGAAGGTGATAAGTGCTGTGTGAATAAAGCTGTATATGGGGTTGACAAAATGGAAGTGAAAAGAATTTAAGATGTTAATTTGCCCAACTCTAGGCAAATGAATTAGACAACCTAGATGAAATGGATGCTTTTCAACAAATACAAATTACCAAGTTGATTGTGAAGGAGAGTCAGATTTTTATCAACCTAAATATCATAACACATCTAGGGAAAGTTGTTGAGCAACTCTCAGAAAAAGCACCAAACAAGTTATTTCAAAGGTGAATTCTATCAAACTTTAAAGGACAAGTCCAATGGTATTTACAGTATTTGAGTTTAGAGAAAGAAGTGAACTTGTGAAGAAATTTGTTCTACATATTTAGTGGAAGTGAGAATTTGTAGAAGCTTTTTGGGAAGTATTTCTACAACATCTAGTAAAATTACATGTATATATACATAGATACATTTAATCTAGCAGTACCACTACTGGGATTCTAGTCTTTAGAAATTTAAGCATAATTTGCTAAGTCTTTGTATACAGCAATGTATACAGTAGCAAAAAGACTGGAAACAACTTTGGTATTCAACAACCGTGAATAATTGCTGGTGTGGCTATACTATGAATATTATGCAAAGGCGAGAGAATAAAGGCAGGCAAAATCTTAACCATGCACAGCATATGGTATCAAGTGCTAGGCGAGTATTACCTATCTTAATGTGATTATTGAAGGCAAAAATGATCAGAGAAGGCTTTATGGAGGAAGTTAGACAACACAAGTCTTAAAAGGACAGGCATGGTTCAGATAGGACGGGCACAGAACGGGGAAGGCATCCGTACACTGCTAGAGTTTTGCGGCGGGCGCCTGGGACCGCCACCGCGCGGGAGCGCCCCCTCCCGGCCGCAAGCTCCTTAGGCCTTCTCCCGAGCCTCGGGCGAGCGCAGTGCCGGCGCTACGCAGGCGCCGGGAGCGCACCCGGCCTCGCCGAGGCTGGAGAGGCGCGCATGCGTGCAGCTCTCTGGAGGCGGTCGCTTCGTCGGCGTCGAGACCCGAGGCTGAGGGCTAAACTGTGCGGGGCGCGAATGGGATCCGGCTGTTAGTCGGGTAGGTATAGGTAGGACTGCTGCCTCGTGGGGAGTAGGGGGTTGGAAGGCGGGGGCCCGCAGCGTGAGGGTCCTGAGCCTTTCCTGCGAGATCCGGGCCGACTATTGTATCTGTGTCGCAGCGGCTGCGCACAAAATGGCGGCGGGCAGGCGGCGGGGGCGGGAGGAGGTCGGGGGACCCCCGGGACGGGAAGGGAAGCGGGCTGCGCGCGCTCGCGCCGGTTCTCCTCACTGCCCCGGAGGGCCCGGCCGGCCCCCTGCGGGAGCCCGCCTCGGAAGAGCCGCCGTCGCGCCGGGCAGAGCGGGCGAGGGCCCGTGACGAGGCCGGGCGGCCCCTTTCCCACCCGCGCCGGCCTGACAGCCGAGGGCGCGGTGGCAGGGGCCCGGCGAGGAGGGAGGAGCCGCTCCCCGGGGCCCGACGAGGCGGTGGAGTTTGAGCCGAGCCCTCTGGCCCGCGACGTTGCGCAAGAAGCGCGGCGAGAAGAGCGTGTCTGTGTTCGCGCCGGGGAAGGGGGAGTCGGGGCGCGGGTGGGACCCGGGCCGTCCCGCGGCGTGTGCGGACCGGCGTTCCTGCGCCCGCCCAGTGCGGGTGTGGACGCCGAGGGCTCCTGCGTGGCGGGACTCGGGCGCACGGAACGTGGTGATCTGTTTTTGTGTGACTCCCGGCTTGGGCCCCGTTCTCTTAAAGGGGGGACGTGTGCACCGCATTCTCGAATCCTTGAGGACGACAGAAACAGATCTTTTGTTGTTTGAGGTCACTGCCGTTGAGGGAGATTTCCAGAATTACAGTCGAGTCTCTAAATGAGCTAGACAACGAAGGCTGCCTCAGGCTAATTTGTCTTAACCTCAGAATTTGTCCTTCGGCGGAGTTTGAGCTTGGGAGAGGGAGTACCCTAAGAAAAAGCTGTCCCCCGGATCCAGCGACTTATGTTGATTCGAATTCTTTTTCTAACAAGCTTTGGGATTGAACACAAAAAAATTTTTCCTTTTTTTCCTTCATTTGTTGTAAAGGGTTAACTTATTTTTCAGGGATGTTGTGTTTGCTGGTTCAGATTTACAGTTTAAAATGGATAAACTGGAAAAATGAATTTAAGGAAGTTTACACAAAAATTAACGTGTGACGTTGCTTCCAAATAGCTAAGTTTTGCTAATGATCAGACAGTGGGCTCATATTGCATTCTTTTAAGAAGTTTATTTGATAGCATTTCATATGCACTTTTATATCCTATATTATGTAATATGTACTTTTAAATAATTACGTGGAATCCAACATGTTAGTACACTAAAATATGCTGGGCCATGCCCTTCTTGGTCATTTATTTGTGTTGGACCCAAGTAAGGGTAAAGATAAAACAGTTGGAAGAAATCACAAAATCTCATTAGTTTTTATTAACTAGTTTTTAGAATGTATTTATGTCACACATATCCTGTATATTGGTTATATTTAGGTTTTGTAATCTTTTTGGCATTTTGTTATGTGGAGCGTATATTGCAGATACGCTGGCTTTAAAAACACAATTGGTCATTTCTTTGTACTTTATTGCTATCTTAAGTTTTTCTCGTGGTTGCTCTTTAAGATGATCTCTGGAAGTTTTGTTTTTATGTACTTGAAGAAAATGTGACAAATAGTTTGGTGGAAAGAGAATAGGCTTTGGAATCAGAAGATCTGGATTCAAATCCCTATTTTCTTCTGTATGTATGAGACTTTGGGTAAGTTATTTTAGACTTTCAGAACTTTCCTTATCTGTAAAATGATGGTAATACTACTTCCTGCTTGGGATTTTTGTGACTGTTAAATGAGACCATGTATGGAAAGTTCATAGGTGCTTAATAATAAGTATTCGCTATTTTATTTCAAATTTTAAAGCACCTAGGCAGCATTTTTTGATAGGAAATTGTAATCTGGATACTACCTTTTAATTAAAAAGAAGAGGCTTAAAGGAATTTAGATTAATAGAATTGCAGAGTTGAAATATCATCTCATCTAACTTTCTTTAAAATATTTTGTGCTTCTAAAACTTTATACATGCCTCTCTTGTAGTATCAGTATGTATTGTAACCATTTATGTAATTGTTATGTCTTTGTATTTGTCCCAGTGCCTGGTATGTGTTAGATGCTCAGGTGTTGAGTAAACTAATTCAGCTGATAGTTGCCAGAGCTTGGATTCCAAATCATGCTCTGTCTGCTGTGTCTTCATGTATACTGATCAAGGTTTAATTGAATCTGTCCAAACTTTTAATAAAATGCCTTACATACTAAGAAGCAGTGATATTGGTATGGTTACCACAGTAACACAGATTGGGCAGTTTTGCACAGAAACAGGAGCTAATGAATGTTGAAATGCAGTAGTTTTTGAGACCCTTCAAATGAAAGGTATTTGTGGCTGGAGCCATTAAGCCCCCATTTGTATCCAGTTTTACCTTTTCATTGTTTCAGCTTTGTTAGTCTGAAATTTGTGGTCAAAAAGGAAAAGAAAATAATTATAAAGAAGATGGGAAGAAAATAATGGAAAGAAATAAGAGCAAAGAAAATAGTGGGAATCTGCCGGGGGAGGAGGGCACACCTCATCAACAGGGTACCTGAATAATGAATATTTGTATACCTAACCCTGAATTGTACCCGCATCTTAAAAAAAAAAATGAAAAGGTGAGGTGTAGAAACGAAACAGTTATAATGCCAGTGATGGTCAAGAATAACAAAGGTTTTGGATTGAAAAGAAGGAAAGTTCAGGGAACTAGACGAAATAGCTTTAAAGGTACATAGGGGTTTTTTTGTTCTGTTTGTTTTTGAGTCAGGAATCTCACTGCTGCCCCAGGCTGAAGTGCAGTGGCATTATCGCATCTCACCACAGCCTCAATCTCTTGGACGATCTTCTGCCTCAACCTCCTGAGTAGATGGGACTACAGGCATGTACCACCATGCCTGGCTAATTTTCTCGCTCTCGGTCTGTCCTTTTATTTTCTATTCATTTTTGCAGAGTTGAGGTCTTGCTGTGTTGCCCAGGCTGGTCTCGGACTCCTGGACTCTAGCAGTTCTCCTGCCTCAACCTCCCAAAGTGCTGGGATTACAGGCATGAGCCACTGTACCTGGCCCGTGTTTTTTTGTTTGTTTGTTTTGAGAAAGCAGGATTTATTGAGAGGACAGAAAAGCTCCCACAGCGGGAGGGCACCCGAAGGGGTTGCCCTGTTTTTGTTTTAATAACTTATTTATTTATTTTTTGAGTTGGAGTCTCACTCTGTCGCCTAGGCTGGAGAGTAGTGGCATGCCCATGACCACCATAGCCTCAACCTGCTGGGCTCAGGTGATCAACCTTCCAGGTAACTGAAACTACAGGCAAACACCATCACACCTGGCTAATTTTTTGATTTATTGTAAAGATGAGGTTTTGCCAAATTGTTCAGGCTGGTCTCAAACCCGTGGGCTCAGGCAATCCTCCTCAACTCGGCCTCCCAAAGTGCTGGGATTATAGTCGTGAGCCACTGTGTCCAGCCTATTTTTTTTTTTAATGGTTAGTTTGGGTTACATATATTTTGGATTATCTTTCAATTCTTCTGAACCTCTTAAGTCTCAAAATATATTTATTGTTCCTGTCTGTATTTTTATCCTTTTCTGTTACCTTATTTTCACAGTCCTCATTTTATTAAACTTTGAATTAATTTCCCTATTGTTTCTGCTGAGTGAAGGTTGTCAGCTTTCTTTTCTTTTTGATTTTGAAACTTAAAAAAAACATTATTGGAAATTTTAAACATATACACAAATAGAATGTTATAATTCACCCATGTACCTATCATCCAGCTTCAGTTATTACAAGCTAATGGTCTCTAATTGTCTCATCTCTACCCCCACTTTATTTTTAAGCAAATCCTATATCATGTTAGTTCATCAATGTTTTCAAAATTTGCTCTAGAATATTTAGGAAAAATATGCTTATCACACCTAAAATTAACAATAGCAACTACTAAAAGTGACTCAATAATTTCTAATATCAGATATTTAGACATTCAAGTTTTCCCAATTGTATCTCACACACCCCCACCCACGTGTGCATATATAAAAATTGTTGGAGTTAGGATTCAAGTAAGGTTTATAATTCGTTTATAATTGGTTGATATATATCTCAGGTCTTTTTATAAGCTCCCTACCTGTTTTATATTGCAGTTTACTTGTTGAAGAAAAACTTTGCTTTTTATACATTATTTAGATAGTGCTTTGTTTCATCAACATGTGAATCCATTAGTTTTATGTAACTTTAAAAATGTACCTGATAGTTACTAGATCTCAACATAGGAAATACTGAAGTAAGCAATTAATTACTATTTCTTTTCTTTTTTTTTTTTTTCAATTGCTCAAAAATAGTTTTATTTTTGCTTTGTTATTACAAAGATGTGGGGTAATTACTATTTCTAATATAATTTTCAGAACTTACTCAAGTCTTAAAGGAACAAATATCTACCTGCTTCTTAAGTAAAGCATTTTGTTTACTATCTAACATTTTTTGAGCACCTAATTTTTACAACAGCATTTTGAATGAGTAGTGTTTTTCTTTCCATTTTCACGTGATGAAACTGAGGCTCGGGCTAACCAGCTTGTTCAGGATCACATTGTTAGCAAGCAGCAGGACCAGCGTTAAAACACTGAATGTAGGGTCTTAGCTGTTAAACCCTATGCTACACTGTCCCTCTAAAGCTGAATTAAGAGTGTTAAATTTTACTTATGGGAGTTAACCAATTTTGCATGAAGTAATTCACTGGCACCCCCTAAGCAGGGCGGGGTATCTTCAGATCAGTGGAAATTTCCCCAAAGATTAGATTATTATGGATTGCATAATGGGCTGACTAACAGTCAATAGGGAGTGAACATGATGCAGAAAAAGAATGACCAAACCCAAAAATGTGTTTGGGACTAATGCTTTTTATTATATTGCAGATTTTTGGCTCTTGCCATATTTGCTTATTGTCTTTTGGACTTCATATACAGTTAAGAAGATATATTGTCCAATGTTGGACGAGCAATGTTGGGATCATTAACTATTTTTTAATGAATCTAAACTGTGGGTGATAGGGCTCTGTCTCTCCTACATAGACACTCTTTTTTTCTTTACCTATTTGACATTGAATTTTATGTGTTGTGCTTCTTTATCCCTAGATACTTTATTGTGTATTTCCAAAAACAAGATTTTTTCAAAGTCATGGTACAGTTACCAATTTCAATACATTTCACATTTGTAGAATTCTTTAATCTACTGTTTGTATTCTGGTTTTTGTCAGTTGACCCAATGATGTTCTTTATAGCAGTTTTTCCATTCCCTAATACAGGATCAGTGTAAGATCAGATATTGCATCTGGTTGTCGTGTCTCTTTAGTCTTCTTTAATCTGGAACATTTTCACAGCCTGCCTTTATCTTTTGTGAAGTTGACATTTTTGAAGAGTATGATCTGTTTTGCTCTTCTTTTTAATAGAACATTTCTCATCTTGGATTTGTCGGATATTTCTTATTTACATTCAGATTATGTATTCCTGAACAGAAAAATCATGTAAGTGATGGTATGTCCCCAGGGTAAGATCTGGAGGTTCATGATGTCCATCACCCTTTATGGGTAATACTGTGTTTGGTCACATGCTTTGGTTAAAGTGCCTATTCTTCCCACCCCTTTGAATTAGTCTGTGGAAAGATATTTTAAGATCATGCAAATATGCTACCCATCACCGTTTATCTTTATGTATAACACCCACTCATGATTATTGCCTGAGCCATTTTTAATTAGGATGGTTACAAAATGATTTTCTACTTCAACTGTTCTACATTTTCTACGCTCTATAAGAGCCTTCTCTTCTCTTCTCTCCCATCGATTGATTTACTGGTATGTATGTATTTATGGACTCCTGGTTTTTTTTTAGTGTTTTGTAATTTATTACTGTTCAGTTCTTTTTCCCACTTCATATTTGTATGTCTTCCACAGTGAGATTCTTGGTTCCCAGCACCATCAAAAAATGTACTACTTGCTCAAGTCTATGGCATATCTAAAATAATTGCATAATTGCTCCATCCATACCACTACAAAAAACTAACTTAATAAAAGAGTGAAAATGTGTTTTTCTTCCCTTTTCCTTAGCTCCACCGAAACTGATGATATATAAATTGAATAGTGAGTTCCTAAGTTACTTGGATTAATTTTGTTTTTTCCCTTCAGTGGGTTGTGGCATTCATTTGAAATATGATTGGATTAGCCGCTTTCAGTTTTAACTATTTCTCTTCTTCGCATTTTTATTATTATTTTTTAAAAATATGTAGATTGTTAACATGCTTCCAAAGGATAAAACAGTAAGATGTACTCCATGACATATTTTCATATTCCTTCAATCTTTTCTATCCGTTGCCCCATTAGGTAACTAACTTTATTTTTTCTGTTGTTCTTCCTGGTTTTTTTTGTGACCATAAACAGAGATATATATGTTTCCTTATTCCCCTCTTTTTAAAAACACAAAACATGGTATGCTGTATATGTTCTTATGTACTTTGTAAAGACCTTAACTAAGGCTTTTGGCACTTTAAGGCATTTAGTCAGATAGTTAGGTATGCTTAATTGAAGATCTTAGAACTCACTTTAGGTAAATGGGAACATTTGTACATCCGTGTATTCCATGAAAAAAGCAAATAACCAAATGGTGGAGAGGGCAACAATGTAGTTAGACTTCAGAAATTATTGAAATTGGGTATTGGATAGCTTCAGTATAGTATTTACTTTTTGATCCTGCTTACCTCTGTTATCCTTGCTTGTTTGTTTCAGTGCTTGTACTTTCTTGATAAGGCAGTAAATAATGGCTGTCAACAGCATTTTAGTTTTATAAACATCTGCCACCTAATTTCTTTCTTGTTTAAAAAAAAAAAACAACCCTGGGAAGATTTCTTTATACCAACTTGAGTTAAGTGATTTCTCTTGGATTAATCCATTATATTTATTAGCGGTGAGAAGGTAAGCAGAACCACCAGTGCACATCTCCTGGGGAGGTGAATACAGTGTTGTACTTTAGAGACCTACTTATGTATGCAGTGCACATACTCCTAAACAATTAAAAGGTATATCTGATAATACTGCAGTTATCAAAAAGTTGTTTTCCTGGAAATAAGAGCAGTATTAACCCTTTGCATTCAGATGTCCCCTCTCAGGGGACATAAAGAGATTGGCTACAGGACAAACTACGCCAGTGCAAATTTTTCAAAAATGTTTGCTTCCTTTAAGTTTTTCATTCAAATTACATGAAAAAGCAAAAAAGAGATGGAGTATATAATGTACATTAAAAAATTAGTTGGCTTACGTAGAAAGAATGTGTGCTTTCACAGTGGTATACAGATTGGACAATAAACTACATATTAATGTGGAAGGAAGAAAACGAGACTGCATTGTCTTCTTGAGTAGAAAAACACCAGGTGGAAGACATCCAACAAATTATTGTTGCACAGCATGTATCATAATGAGCCTATAATGCATGTCAGTAACTGTTTCACATGTTAACAAATGTTAGAAAAAATATAAGATTAAATTTTGATTTTTTTTGGTCATAAATAAGTTCCTCAATGTCCATTATAAGGCAAATATCACAATAAAATAATTGGTCCCATTAAAATGAAGTGATTCGTTTTTCACTGTTTTGTCAAAAGTACGATTGAGTTGCTGGTAGGTTATCCGTGAGATATCTCCAAGTGCAAAGGGTTAAATCATTGCTATATGAGATTGTTAATATCTCGTTCTCGTGGTGATCTGTTCCTAGCATTGTGTGTTAGTTAGCAATTGATTTTTTTTTCAAATCTGAAATCACGGTGTTTATTTGTCCTTGAAGGTAGCAGTGAAATTTGTGATGCTCTTCATAATGCCAAATAATGTTTCTAATTTTCTGCTTATTTTTGCTTTGACCATTTCCTTGAATGGACCACACTTTGCATTTTAACATTCAACCCGATGCACTGTATCTACACTTGTGACACCTTCAGAATTCCTACTTACATACCTTTTGTGAGACGAGAAGACCAAAAAGTTAATGGTAGTAAAGAGTGGACTGAATGAATGGCTTTATCTACTTGGTAGGAGAGATTAACAGATTAAATGCCAAGACAAAATGACATGTTAGTTTTTGTGGCTGAATAAACAGTTGGATTCTTGTATTAACTGGCTGTTGTAATAACTGCATTTTTAAGTACCAAAGTGAATTTATATATTCTGAGACAGACAAAGCAGCACCAAGTAAGGTTGTGTGGGTATACCTAGAAAAACAATGTTAATGGTAATTTTATTCTGTTCTGTATGTCATAAGGGTGGTTTTTCTTTACTTTTGAGGGGAGGGTGGGTTACGAACATGTATTGCTTTTTATGATTAGAAATAAACAAAGCTATAAAATAAACTTATACTTAATATATTAGGGGAACTTCCCAAAACAATTATTTTTTGGAGAGTGAGCTCTTTGTAGCATATAGGCTTCTGCTAGGTAAGTATTCTAGGAATCTAGCTAGTGTTATTGTGAGAAGCTGCATTTGGTTTCAGTGAAGTTTTTTTGGAGATTGTTTCAGCATGTTTGCTCATTTCATGATGGGTGATTTACGAGCACACCAAAAACTGTACAACCTCCGTACCCTACCCTCCCTGTTCACCCAGTCTCGCCCCAAGCGCCTTTTTTTTTATTTCCCCCATGAAAAAAAAACTCCTGAAGGGTAAACGTTTTGCCAATGTGGAAGAGATGAAACAAAAAACAGCAGAAGCGCTAAAAGGCATCAAAATCAATAAGTTCAAAAACTGTTTTGAGCAGTGGAAAAAACATCTTGATGGGTGTAATGGCATCAAATGGACAGTATTTTGAAAGTGACTGAGGTTTAAACATGTAAGAATAAATGCACAATTTTTTATAAATACCAGCGGTTTCTTTTCATTTTTCTTTTTTTCTGGTCCCCCCACACATTTGTGATACAGAAAAAAACACCAGGGGATATGTAAATTCTGTTGTGATATGTTACTTCCTAACTATATTTTACTTAATCTGTAAACTGGGATTCCTGGGTTGTTTTGAAACTCAAATGAGATCATGAATATTTAAAGTACTTTGTAAACCATGAAGTACAATAATGTCCAAGTGTGAAGTTTGGTATAAATCTTTATAAATCTTTTCCTTATGAATCTAATGGAGCCATTATGATCTGATGTACTAATCCTTGATGATGGTTTTGGATTCTAAGAGATTGTCTACTGATATTTGTAAAAACAATTAAGTACTCTCTTCTGAAAGCCTGCATCAAAATAATAGGCAGTTCTTGATTGTCCATGGTAGAAGACATCTCAGAAACACCTTATGGAATCTAATAAATCTAATAAATTCTGGTGATATCTTTTTAATTCATCAAGCCATTTCTTCATGCCTTCCTCAAGAACTCAGGTTTTTTTTTTTTTTTTTTTACTATGTGCTTTTTTATTTTATTTTTAAAAATTATTTAATTTTTATTTTAAAGATGTGGGGTACAATTCGGGAACTACCATGTGCTTCTAAAAGAATTTTTATGGTTGATACTGAATATTTCTTATTTTACAGTGGCATGTTTTGGTTCTCAAAAGAACTTAGATGAGAGGTTTTAACTGTTACTTGTTAAAATAAGGTAGTTCAAAGGTTCAGGATGTCTTGACCATTAAATATCCTGTTTTTGAAAAATATTAAATAGAGAAAAATAAAATTGAAAATAGCAAATAGCATAGTTCTTATTTCATACAGAAATGTTTGATGTACCCCCACTCCCCCACTCACACATGCATGCACATATATAAAACTAGACCAAACTGTACTGGAATATTAGTTTACCCTGGGTGACGGTTTTATTAGTAAGGACTTTATTTGCTACTTTTTATTGTTTTCTATAATATATAATTAGGAATAAAATATATATTTTAAAGAACTAATATTTAATTGCCGTTGTTTGCAGTGGAATTAATAATTAAGAACTCAGATTTCAACTCACATTTTTCTAAGTAAGTTTAATCATTTTAGAAGATGGCTATCCATAAATTCCTTTGGGTGGATAAACCTTTATGATCGGAGCTTCTGAGGTTAAAAAGCTTTATAATGACTGTCTTAATTTGCTTGGTGGTTTTCCAGGTGTTAATGCCAAATTTACCTTTGTCTTTCTGGTTCCTGTTTCTTGTCACATTTGTTTCAGGTTATGTCTTTCAAAAGACCAGTAATTTGTTTTCTTTGGTGTGGCACAACCTAATTCTTAATTAGACGTTTCTTATCATGAACTCTTCGCTTGTTTTGCTAAATTTTACCTTCTTCATTTTACAAGTAAACCTTTTCCACTGAAAGGTAGAGTGAAACAAAGACAGTGAAGTATGAAACTTTAATAATTGATGAAAAGTCAGGTGGGAAGGAAAGATGAAGGGAATCATTAAAATGAGATTTTATACTTAAATCGGAATTTGTTATTTATACATGCTTGTTAATCATAACAGATCAGTTGATTGGTTTTTTGTTAGATTTTGGTGTGATGATGTTAGATTAGACTGAGAAGAATGAAGTCATCTTCAGTAACTCATGTTGATTTTTTTTTTTTTACTTTTCCACCCTTTTTTTGTTAAACATGTCATGCCTGATATTTAGCACTTAAACTTTTGTCTTGGAAATTTTCATTTATTGATTGATTTTTGAGTCAAAGTCTCACTTTGTCACCCAGGCTGGAGTGCAGTGGTACGCTTACGGCCACCACAGCCTCAACTTGTTGGTTTCAGGTGATCCTTCCACCTCAGCCTTCCAGTTAATTAGCTGGAACTACAGGCGCACACCACCATGCCTGGCTAATTTTATTTATTTATTTATTGTAGAGACATGGTCTCCATGTTGGTCAGGCTGGTCTCGAACCCCTGAGCTCAGGCAATCCTCTTGCCTCTGCCTCCCAAAGTGCCGGGATTACAGCTGTGAGCCACTGTGCCTGACTGATTTTGGAATTTTATTCACTAGAATTGATGGAGAAGGACATGGGAATTAAGCGACAAAGAAAAGAAAGGTGCTAATGCTGGGACTTGCCTGCCCTTATGTTAGGTTTGAAGAAATGACGCCTCCGAATTATATAATTGCAAAAGGAAGGCTTTTAATACCTTATAAATAGAAAGCTTGAAATATAAGCACAAGCATTCTTTTAGTCAAAATACTTTATTTGGAGTGGATGTGAATGATAGCTGTAATAGAGAAGGCCAAACAGTGACTTTTCTAAATTATTAAACGTGTACTTAAAACTTTTAATAATATGAAATTATGCAAATGAAATATGAATATATGGTAGTCTCCCATTATCCATAGTTTCAGTTACCTACAGTCAACCATGCTCTTAAAAGTAGGTAAGTACAGTATATTTTGAGAGGTAGAGACAAACAGTTGCATGACTTTTGTTACACTATATTGTTAAAAGTATTCTCTTTTATCATAAATTATCATTGTTAGTCTCTTACTGTGCCTAATTTATAAATTAAACTTTATCACAGGTACGTATATATAGGAAAAAATATATATGAGGTTTGGTATTATCCATGGTTTCAAGCATCCGGTGGGGATATTGGAACACATTCCCCAAAGAGAAGGGAAGACAACTATACTCCTAAAATTTCGTTCGCAAAGAAAATGTAACATTGCTTAAATTTATTTAATTATTGAAGATGTTATTTGACATGTAGACCATAGGCAGAATTTTTTTTATATTTTAAAAAATGTATTTCGTTCTTATCAATGCCCAGCATTGTGTGTCATGCTTCTAATTTAAAATTCACATAATTTTAGTGGGAATTGTAATAGAGCTGGGGACAGCTGAACAAATTATGGAAAAGTAATTGATCATGATTTCTCTTTTTGTGACAATATTTTGTCGGAAACTTTTCTACCAGGATTAGAAATTATATGGTAGCATTAAAGGTGTTTGATGATTTTATGTCAGTGGATAACTGTGTGAAAGTGTTACTAAATACAAACTAAAGTGATATAAAATATTATACTAAACTTTAAAAGTAAGAAATTTGCATTGGAATAAGTTAGGAATATTGGATTAAAGGAACTTGTTCTCAGAAAGGAAGTTGCCACAAGTGACCTATTGGAAAGAATGACATTTGCTTCTAATGGTGGGCTTTCCAGGATATATGAATGACAAGAGAGAAACTTTCCTACCCCTGGCTAGCAGGTCCTGGAATTAGAATGCTTAATAAAAAACTATAGCTGAACAGGCCTCTAACTCATCTTCCCAAGAGAAGGAAGATCATTCTTAAGGAGACCCCTAGGCTGTTAACTTACTACTCTGTCCTCATTATTTTAGATTTTAGGATGGGACTAACCCTTTGGGAGATATAGTATGGTTTTTTTTTTTTTAAGACTCCTAAAAATGCAAACAAACTATAAACTTGCATATTGGTAGTTGGTATTCCTTACTGGGAAAAGGCCTTTTAATTCTTCATGGGAATTTCAGACTGTTCTGTGAAAGACTGATGTCTTTCAGAACTGATATTCAGTAACTACAAACTGATACAGTTATGCCAATTATTAAAATATAGAAATAATTCTGCCTTGATTAGTAAGCAGCTGATGCTCCAAGGGTGGACCCCCCACTTTCCCCACTCTTCTAGTCCCTCTCCCATGACTTCTCACCACTATCTCCTCATGCTGCAGCAACTAAAGGTTTAAGGGGATAGACAAAGGAGGAGTTCAGGATTGTGCTTTCACACTGTAAGGCACCTATGTTCTGATTGTTAATTGCATGTGTTTTACTAGTTACTCAGTATTTCAGACATCACCCCTGGGTATATACATGAAGAAAAACAGGTTTGGGAAGTGCAAAATGAAAAAAAAAGGTTTTTTAAATAAACAACTAGGGCTTCTCAAAGCCTTTAATGTGCTGATAGGCATTGTACCCCTCTGAGAAGCAAGTAGAGTGCGTTTCAAACTTTCTTGACCAGGGAACAACTTTGCAGAAGACCAGTGCTACAGGACACCAGTATTCTGGAGAATACAGTTTGTGAAGGACTGTTCTCTTGGCATTCTGTAAATGTATATTTGTGTCAGTGTAAAGCAGTGCTAGGCACTTTAGGAAATACTTAGGTAGGTTTTTGCCCATGAGGAATTTAAAGTGTAGATACTTCCAGCTGATACTTGTTCACATTTTCATATAGTAATGTGGTGATTGATAGAAATCAATTCCTTTTCTGTTTTATTTTGGGGGAGAAACACTACTATTTGAAAGCTTGTGCTTCTGAAGTTGTAAGAGGGGTGCAGAGTAACTAGATGATCAACTGCTTACATGGCAATGGTTGTTTTTTAGGATTGTGTAAAGACAAAGTTGTTCTTGGAAGTAATTTTATTATGTGGAAGATAGGTACAGGTTCATATGATTGTTTAAAAAGACGGAGTTTTTTAAAAGTGAACATTTTTTACAGAGAATTTGGGGATCATTGTTCAGTAAGCTTGCGTCTGCTGCTTGTATCTGGTGAATCAAAAGCTTATGTATTTTTTGTTTTTTCATGTTTCATTCTAATTGGAAAATAATTATGCATGTTAATAATGAGGACTTTGGATGTCATCGTTCAAATAAAGTTTAACAAATATTTGAGTCTTTTGAGTAGGAATAAGGTTTATATGCTTGGGTGGTAAGACTTAACCATGAACATAGACTTTTAGTTGACAATAAATGTTTGAAAAAGACCATGGATATGAGCTTACAAACCTAAGATAGTAAGTGTTAGGAGACCGAATCTGGTTCAAGCAATAATTAAAAAAAGGTTGTTGAAATACTCTGGGCCTTGGTGGTCAAGGGAGGTTTGCTGGAGGCTGACCTTGAAGGATGAGTAAAGTCAAGTAAGTCAGCATCCAAGGCAAGATTGTTTTGTTTGTTTATGATCAGAAGAGATGAAGGGAATTGAGAAGAGAAGAATGGGAACAAAGGCATAGCTGGAATATATGTCTGTTAAAATTAGAAAGATGGAGTAAAATTAGAAAGATGGAGATGGGGTAGATTGACTGGATCTTAAACATAAAGCTAAGAAATAAACTGAATGAGAGACTCCTGAGTTGTGAACAGAGAAGTTATATGGTAAAAATGTCCTTTTGCAAAGGTTAAATGTGGCAGCATGTAAAATGGTTAGAAGGGAAAGTGTTAACCAGATAAAGATGATTTCCCAGCTAAATTGGCATTTCATTAACATTATGTATGAAGAAAAAAATATATAGTAATGGGTAATTGTAGCTTGAGCCAGAAAGTGTTAATCAGCAAATAGGATCTATGATATGGATTTTGATAGCAGGCGTAGATGCCTCAAGACCTCACATTTTCCACCCTGCATTTTGATGTGATATAAAAATGGGGACCTGATAAAAAGCACAGGCATAGCGTCTGTGCTTGCTTGCTTTTCTTTGTCTGTCTGTCTGTCTGTCTTTCTGTCTGTGTGTCTCTCTCTCTCATTTTAGAGTTGTGGGATACATGTGAGGATTTGCTGCACAAGCATATCACATGGAGATGAGGTTTGGGCTTCTAGCAAGCCCTCCCCTAGTAGTGGACATGGTACTCAGTGGGTGGTTGTGGGCTCCTTATCCCCCTTTCCTCCCTCTTAGCAAGTACCCAGTGTCTTTTGTTCCTGTTCTGTGTCTGTATTCCCAGTGTTTAGTGTTCATGCAGTATTCAGTTTTTGTTTCTGAGATAATTCACTTAGAATTATAGTCTCCAGTTGCATCCATCTTACTGTAAAGGACATGATTTTGTTCTTTATGGCTATGTAGTATCCCATTGTGTATATGTACCACATTTTCTTTATCCAGTACACTTTCAGTGGGCATCTGGGTTGGTTCCATATTTTTGCTACTGTGCGTAGCACTGCAATAAACATATGGGTGTATGTATCTTTTTTCTAACTGCAAGGGGGAAGGCAAGTTTAGGTGGCTGCTGGCCTTGGTCCAAAATGATAGCTAAATTATTGTTGGCTGAGATGTGGGTTGGAGTGGGTAATGCTACACTCTGATGGACTGGTCAGCAACCAGTTTCTACTAATATGATGCTTGGGAACGGCAAGGTATTTTGCTTGCATCTATTAGTATTTAAGAACATTTATTATGGGGCCAAATTGCCTTGAATGCAAATCCTAGCACAGCCATGAGTAAGCTATTTAACCTTTCTGTGCCTTGGTGTCTTTTATTTGTAAGACTGTAAATATCTCGGGAAGTTGTGAGAATTAAATGACTCAATACATGTAAAGTACTTAGAACAATAACTGAGACATGAACAATACTCTATAAAGTTAATCATTGCAATCATCCATATATATTTGTCTGTACTCTGACTATGGAAGAAATCCAAGGGGTTACTGGTTTTGTTAAATATTATGTTCTGTGTGATAACTAATTCTATGCTGTCGCATACTGCTTTGTTAGACTGTCAAGTTATTGGTGACAAGTTTTTATCTTACAAGAAACAACTGTTTAATAACAGGAACGTAAGTATAGTTTAGTTGCCTTGTGGGATTTATTAGATATGAAGGCCGATTCCAAGGAAGACTGTTCTAAAGAAATGGGTCTAATAAAACTTTAGACTTACAGTTTTTATTTTTATTGTTCTTATTTATGATAACATACATATTAAATGTGTGTGCATTTCTAATTATTTTAATACCTGCATCTTTTTTTTCCAGTATTAAAGCGTGAAATAAATCCCCAGTGTTTTTCAAGATTATTTAAAAGGAGTTGTAATTACCGCTCAGCACCTAGGACAGCACCCAGTGCAACACACTCAAAAAAACATGAACTCTGGCTTGAGGTTTGGGGTTTGTGTTCTGGATTCAGGAAAGAAAAGAAGAGAAAGTTTTTTAGGAAATTAAAAATTCTCGTAAGCTCTTACTCTAAAAGTATATGAAATGCTGAATGGTTTCATGGCTTTATTTCAAAATGTTTTACACTGGCTGTAGAACCCACTTCATGAAGTAGTTTGAGTTAAAATGATCTAATATTTGTGTTTTAACTTTCAGCTTTGTGTTATTCTTGGAAAATTTCGCACCACTTGTGAATTCCTTGAACCTGGGCATTGCAAACCCACTTCTGTTGGGGCCATCTCCTTTGCACTTTGCTCAGATTAAGACTCAGTTGGCGCTTCAGCAGCTGAATGCCGTTGCCTCACATGGTTCAACACCACCTTATACTTTATTAAATCAGGCTTTCTTGAAAATAGCCATGTCAAGACCCGGGTTTAATCCTCGAGGGAACTTTCCACTTCAAAGGCCACGAGCACCTAACCCTTCTGAGATGAGGCCTCCAGGACCATTTATGAGGCCTGGATCTATGGATCTTCCAAGATTTTACCCGGCAGGGAGAGCCCGTGGAATTCCACACAGATTTGCTGGCCATGAATCTTATCAGAACATGGGACCACAGAGATTGAATGTTCAGGTAACTCAACACCGAACTGATCCAAGATTGACCAAAGAAAAATTGAATTTTCATGAAGCACAGCAAAAGAAGGGGAAACCTCATGGTAGCCGATGGAATGAGGGGCCTCATATGTCTGCATCAGTGGGAGTGAAGCGGAGTTCTATAACACAGGTTACAGAGCAGAGTCCTAAAGTACAGAGCCGCTATACAAAAGAGAGTGCCTCAAGTATCTTAGCAAGTTTTGGATTATCTAATGAAGACCTAGAAGAACTTAGTCGCTATCCTGATGAACAGCTAACTCCTGAAAATATGCCATTAATTTTGAGAGATATAAGAATGCGAAAAATGGGGCGCCGATTACCTAACTTACCTACCCAGAGCAGAAATAAAGAAACGCTTGGTAGTGAAGCAGTTTCAAGTAATGTGATTGATTATGGTCATGCAAGCAAATATGGCTACACGGAAGACCCTCTTGAAGTACAGATTTATGATCCTGAAATTCCAACTGATGAGGTCGAGAATGAATTTCAGTCACAGCAGAGAATTTCTGCATCTGTTCCCACTCCAAATGTGATATGTAATTCTATGTTTCCTGTTGAAGATGTGTTTCGCCAGATGGACTTCCCCAGTGAGTCCTCCAATAATCAGTCCTTTTTCCCAGTTGAGAGTGGAACCAAGATGTCAGGTTTACACATTTCAGGAAGGCAGACAGTCCTTGAACCCGTAAAATCTGTCAGCCATCCTATTAACAAAACAGTTAGCCAGACAATGAGTCAGTCTCTGATGCCTCCGTCTATGAACCAGCGACCTTTTTCATCTGAATTAATTTCAACTGTTAGCCAACAAGAGAGGATCCCACGTGAACCTGTGATTAATTCATCTAATGTACATGTTAGATCAAGAGGAAGTAAAAAGAATTACCAGTCAGAGGCAGACATTCCCATTCAGTCTCCCTTTGGTATTGTGAAAGCATCATGGCTACCAAAGTTTTCACATGCTGATGCCCAGAAGATGAAGAGACTTCCAACCCCTTCTATGATGAATGATTATTATGCAGCATCTCCAAGAATATTTCCACATTTGTGTTCTCTGTGTAACGTAGAATGTAGTCACTTGAAGGTGAGTGTTTTTAAAGATCACTGTATAATGATGCTCAGCGCCCAAACTTTCTCTAAATTCTGATATGTATGCTGGTGTTAACTAGGCATTAAGGAAATGGTAGAAATTAATTTTGATTGCAACTTCAACACTTAGTTGTAATCTTAATTATCCCTGGCCTTAGTACTGAATTGAATGTTAGACTTTCTGTATTACTGTGATTGGGTACACCATATAGTCTGTCAATTTATTTTGAACTTTTAATTAGTGATCCCACTTGTGTAACTTAAAATTTATATAACATACCTCTGTACTTGCAAGACAATGTCACATGGACTTACCTTTCTCTAAATAAGAGGTTCTGTTAGTGTAAAAAGGTAAAAAGTTGGTATAATCCATTTCTGCTATACACTTTTAAAAGACAGTCTATTTCAGCCTTGCACTTATCTGCTAAAGACAGTTAATGTCGATGTAAATATTTTCTGACTTTATATAGAGCAATGATCTTTAGTATTCATTGAGAAGAATCTTCCTAAAATAACTACATAATAAAAGTTAGTAAAGATGTATTAATTATTTTGGGATCAGCTGTGGGCTCAGAAAATGGAGTATAAAATGGTAGAAATTTGGAGAGAAAAATAAGATTTAGGTACCTTCATAGTAAGAAGGAAGTATTTTGCAGAAGCACTGAAGAGTAGTATAATGTAGAATATACTATTTGGATAGTAATCGTTGGTAGATTAAACAGGAATTCTTAAGTAACTTTTATTTACTTAGATATGTTTGGAAACTGCTGTTTCTTCTATTTATTATGATTGGTAGATCTTGATTGTAAATGGTCAGGAGGGAATTTACTTCCCCTGGGAAGAAGCTTTCATTCAAGCCCATAGCCTTGAAGTGGTTGTCTTCTTTGAATAGGCTTAAAAATCTGTAGGTGTTAACGCTCTTATTTTTTTCTCCTTCTGTTACTGCCCCTTTATTCTCTTTCCATTATCTACTCATCAGGTCTTGACAGTCAACAAGACTTTGATACCTAGTGTTGTATTAAGGCTAAGTCTAGCAAAAGAAAACAGCATAGTACCCCAATTTAAGCCAGATTTGCTGAATTCTGTTAAAATAATAGTTGCCTTATTCTGTCAAAAGGGATAGCAAAGTCTTGACTTTGAAAAATCTTAGATTAATTCACAGCACTTAGTTGTAATCTGTAAATAGCCCTGGCCTAAGTATTGCATTGAGTGTTAGACTTTCTGTATTCCTGTGACTAGGCATACCATTTATTTTGAACTTTTAATTAAAATCATGATGAATCTAAGAAAACATCTTAAAGTACTTGAAGTTTTAATTTTTATTCTATAGAGTAGAAAAAGCACACATTTATTTAGCATGTACTTATGAATATCAGTTTTGTGCTTGACTTCTATATTAGGTATTAGCTCAGAAATGAAAAAGTGTGTAAAATTTAGATATTCATAAGCAGTTTATATACAGTCTCATTGAGGAGAAAAATTGTACACCCAAGGAATTACTTAACTTGTTTAGGTATGCTATAGGGGAGAGATGTTTAACATTTTTATCTTGATTCAAGATTGTATCAGTTAGGCCAGTGTCATCAATTTACCAATTTAATCACATACTGTTAGATATACAATAGTATATATAGTATGATTAAAAAGTATACATGTGCTTTCTGATATCAGAAGACATTTATAGTCTAGTTAGACTAATGGAGTGACATTTACTAAATGCACTAAGTGTCTGGACTAGAACGATCTGGAAAAGAAGACTTCGTGGAGTAGGTTAAAGATGGGTCTTGAATGATGAGGAGGCTTCAGATACGCCTATATGAAGGGGAGGAAGAATGACCGAGGCAGGTCTTGAGAGAAGACTACATTGCATTGCAGTAGGAGGCAATTGGGGAAGAGTGATGAGCATGTTAGAAAGAAGTATGAAGGACCTTGAAAAGCTAGCTTAAGACTTTAGACTTCCAGCGAAAGGCATGAGGAAGACGTGAAGTGACAAGTTGAACGTGTATTCTAGGGAGATCTGACTAAAGTGTGCAGGGTGAAAAGAAATGAGTAGAGATGGGGTAGGGCCTCTAATTGGAAGCTTCCTTAGTTATTCAGGTGTAAGATGATAAAAGTGTGGGTTGCATTGGTAAAAGTAAAAATTGAGAGGAGAGTAAATAATTTAGTGATATTAGAACTCACAGAGATTACCGTTTAACAAACACATTTTTAGCAGGCAGCACAACAGAATGGGGCACATGTAAGTAATGAATTCTTCACTCCCAAATGGCCAAATGATAGGGATTTGTGAACATGGATTTAGATGGTACAAAAACTAACTCTTGCTTCTGTGATATATTTTGCTGCCTTGTAAGTGTGCATTTATACGACATACGTAGCCAATAAATGTAAATTACCAATTGAAAACTTTTTCCTTACTGGATAACTGACGATATTTATGTTCCCCACCTTCAAGTCTTTTAAACTATAGCCTGAAGATATACTTTGGAAATGCAACAATAGAATGTGGAATGTATTTGTTTCTTAGTTGGGGTTCAGATTTTAAAGGAGGTACCTTCCTTGGTTTGGAAGTTAATGTCTTTCTGAATGAAATAATTTTGTTTGAGAAATAACTGACCAACAAAAAATTGTTGAGGTAGTTGGAGGATATAGTGAGCTCTGATAATGAGTAGGTAATTTCATAGTTTGTGTTTTGAGCCTGCCCAAGTCTGCATTCTTTCAGCGTCTCCAGCTTAATAAGTAATTGTTACTATTTCTCTGAAGAGTCAGTGCTGCTTTTGGACTATTATCCAACCTGGATACTGTTAATAGAGAATCTGGAAATTGGAGTGGAATAGGTATATTTATTGAGCTTAAAGCAAGTGATGTTAGTGCGTGAAGCACTCCTGTTAAAAGACAATAAGAGAATGTATACGTGTGTGTTGAACTGGAAAGAGTATATCTTAAATAAATAAGGCAGCCATCATTGTCAGCTGATAGTTGCTGTAAGAATGGTATCCTGTATTGTCGTGTCTTCATTTTTTCAAGAAAAGCTGGAAATCTGGATTTGGGGTAAAATCTCTGGATTTTTAAGTGTTGCCAACTTACTCAGATAACATTTTATAGTCCAAATAAATAATGCTCAACCCACTGCCTACCAGTGTGTCTGTTTTATGTAAACAATGTCCAGGTAGTATCAAAACCATGGGTTTAGCACTACTAGAGACTTTTAACTCCCAATCTCTTCTAGCTTTCTGTTTGTACAATTGAGCAGGATATGCAAACATTTCTTTTTTGCAGTCCACAATCAGTTCCATGGCTTAATGAAATAGTTTAGGGTTTGTCATAACTTGTTGCTGAATATGAATTGATACTGAGTATTGTGGGTAGCACTCACTCACTTTCAGTTAGTTCTTGCCGCGGCAAAGGCCAAAATTAGTGTCAACCGTGATTTTAACTGTGGAAACTTCTAGTTTGTCTTCAGCAGTGACCTAAACTAAAATGTTTTTTGAAGCAGAAACTATTTTTTTTAAAGGAAGTTTTAAAATACAGAACTGTTTAGTAAGTTTTCTGCCTTTCCAAATGCTTGGAGGAACAATAAAACATTGAGTAATATACATACTACTTTAAACTAATTGCTTCACTTTGGACACTGTATTTTTGAAAACTGTATTGGCTTTTTTCTTTTTTTAAATCAGATGTATCTTCTAGAGCTATTTGTGGGAACAGATTGTAATTTTAGTGTAGATTTATTTGTAAATGAAGTAATTAAAAAGCATTTTGTTAATTGTAAAGCTCGATATTAAGGGATATTGTGTCTTTTAAATGATGTTACTTTTCTTTAAATCTTGAAAATAAATTAGATTCGATCAGCAGCAGTTTTTCATATTTTTATGAACCTTATCATTTGCCAATATAGTGAGTACTTGTTTGGAATGGTTCCGGCCTATGAGTTAGTATTTTTTGGTTGTTGATGTTATTAGCATGAATTGTAGATATAAGTGATTAAGATACTGTATTTTAAAGATGCTGTTTCACAGATACCATTTTATTTATAGAATGAATGGTGTTTTGGGTAGTGTAGTTCTTATATTTAAGATAAGTTATTTTCTGATCCATGCTTTTATTTTCTCCAAGTTTAATAATAATTGATATACACTGATTTCAAAGTAAGTGTCCATGAGTATGATTTCTAAAAATATTTTCTATACGAAGATGCTTTAAAGTGGTACTAATGAGGTATGGTGTTGAGTGCATTTGTTTTGAGACCTTTTAAGTTTTGTTTGTGAAAATTTTATTGAACAGCCAAATGCTATTTATATTTGTTCAATTTTTTGAAAAATAAATACTTTTTTTGTCATTTTAAAAAGCCTAATTCATTAGTCAACATGAGAAATATTCTAATTTCAACCTTTTTCTTCTTTTACAATAGGATTGGATTCAGCATCAAAATACATCTACTCATATTGAGAGCTGTCGACAGTTGCATCAACAGTAAGAACATTTTTTTCTTTTTTTTTAAATGACATCCTTGAGTCATAGTTTTTTTTCTCTTTTATAGGTAGCAAATTTGTAAAATAATTTTAAAATATGACTTAAATATCTTTCGTGTGATACTTTGGAGAAAAGTATTTTTAGAAAGCTATTGCCTATTTAAAATAATAATTTTGTAAAAGTACATTTTATATTTTTTCAAACTGGGTGAATTCAGTCAGAATTTCCTCTGACTCCTTCCTAACTTAATTCCCAGTAGTTAGACTTTTTATGCCACTGGTTCATTCTTTGCTGGCTTGCCTTCCCCAGAATGGTTTACCTACATCAGAGCAGATATCCTTTCCTTCTCCTATCTCCACCCTTTCCAGAAGGATTAATAACTAAAAACGAATGCAAACCAAACACCAGCTTTTCTCTGGCTTAGAACCTGTTTTCAGAGTATTGCTTAAGTAACAGATGAACAAACTAGATGTCTTGGTTTCTCAACCTTGGTTCTTCGATTCTTCCACCTTTTCCTTCTTTAAGACAGGGCACCTGTGAAGATTTGGCTACAGAGGTGGAAAGTGTGATCTTAACACAGTGCTCCTCTATCCCTTGGAGTAACATAAAATTAAATCTTGTTTCCCATTGCATCATTAAACAGTTCCTAGTCACCAGACGGATAGTAATGTGTTCTTGGGTAAAAGGATTTGAGATTATTATTCAGGACCCTTCGAGTCGCAAATGATAAACTTAACTCAAAATAGGGGTTTTTTGGGGGGGTGTTTTTTGAGTTGGTGTCTCACTCTGTCGCCTAGGCTGGAGTGCAGTGGCACGTTCACAGCCACCCAGAGTGGACCTGCTGAACCCTGGCCATCCTTCTGCCTCAGCCTTCCAAGTAGCTGGAACTACAGATGTGTGCTACCACGCCCAGCTAATTTTTTTATTTATTTTAGAGATGAGGTCTTGCCAAGTTGCCCAGGCTGTTCTCAAGCCGGTGGGCTCAGGCAGTCCTCTCACCTCGGCCTCCTAAAGTGCTGGGAATACAGGCTTAAGCCACCGTGCTTGGCCAAAATAGTTTTTAAAGTAAGAGAATTTATAAACTTATTTAACTTAACTGGGTAGCTTAGGGGTGGTTCTAATTTCAGGAGCCACTGAATTGCATGGCCAAAAATCAAGGTTTCAGAAATATTTCAATTTCTTGGCTGTTCTCTTATACATTGGCCTTATGTGATCTCAGGCATACTTCCTCCCCATAGCAAAATAGCCCACCATTGTTTTGGGCTTAAGTGATCTGTATATCTGGCATTTCTAGGAGTTGTTGTTATTGTTTTTAAGCAATTTTTCCCTAAAACTCCTGCAAAAGTCCTTGGTGAGAGAGTTCTCCTTTTTCTGTCTCTTTGTTCCATCTGGGCCCCCTAGCCTATAGCATTGTGCCTGTCCACATTGAGGGCAGATCTTCTCAGTCAGCTGACTCACATGCCAGTCTTTGAAAACATCCTGACAGACATACTCAGAAACAGTGATTCACCAGCCATTTGGCATGCTCAGTTCAGTTAAGTTGACACCTAAAATGAACCACCACATTAGGTTGTGTGCTCTTGACTAACATGGCTTTCTCTCCACTGCAGAAAAAAATTTAACAAATGCTTCAGATTTGATTAGGTGCTTGAGTTCCTCCTTCTTTATTCTTTTAAGCTGCATTGTGTGGATATACCTTACTCTATTTAGTCATTCCTATATTGACATATATTTAGATTCTTATTCCTTTTTTCAAGTCTTATCATGTCGTCTTTGTCTTTGTTAGCTCTGGATTATGACACAGTGATAGTTGAGAAAAGATACAGTGTATCAGAATTTTAGTATTAAAAATAAATAATTATACTGATTGTGTGCTGGGCATTCTAAGTGCTTTGTGTACTTGATTTAATCTTCAAAACCACCTATAATTATTTCTGATTTTACCAGTGAGGAAACTGAGGCACAGAGAGGCAATTTCCCCTATATCACACAGCTTATAATTATCTAGTCTATTTAGTTCATGGACCTTTGCTGTTTACTGTCCCTTCAACTTTTTTCAGATTTTAGAAAATTTTCAGGATAAAAGGTTGAGGGAGAAAAAATTATGTTTTTTTCATCTGTATTTACAAGTTGTTAATATTTGCTTTATTTTATTGTATCTTTTCAGATACATTTTTTTCTGAACTATTTGAAAATATATTGTAGACATTATGATACCTCATTTCTCAATTCAATATCTCTCCCCTAAGAATAACTCTTTTTATGTAACCACAGTATAGCACATTTAAGATTAACAGTAATTTCAAAATGCCTTACACTAGTTCACAATATATAGACCAAATTTGTATTTTCCCACTTGTTTCCAGAATGCCTCTTCCTTCTGTCTCCAGCCATACACCCAAACAGTAGTCAATTAAGATTCTTGCATTGTGTTCTCTTTTAATCTAGAATAGCCTACTCAATGTTTTGTTTTGTTCCTTTTATTTGGGGAAAGTGTTTTTACATTATTGTCCCCTTTTTTTGAAAAGTCCAGGAATTTTCTTTGAAAAGTCCAGATTGTCCCACATTCTGTACTTTTCTATTTGTTTCCTCACCATTAAATTCAGTGTGAACATTTTTGTCACAAATACTTCATAAGTGATGTGTTTATTTATTGCATCACACTGGGACACAGATAATGTCACTTACCTAGGTCCTTGCTTTTAATTATTATGTTCCTCTACCTATGTTAGGGGTGTTATGCTTCTGAAACACGTTTTTGACTTGTTAGGTATATGAGGTAGTTCCAAACTTGCAAATTGTATGCATGCTTTTATCTTTCTGCCCTGGGCAGCAGATGAGAACAAGTGTTATCTAGTGAACCAGCAGCATAGTGAAGGCTTAAAATATTATCAAGTCTTGAATAACAGTCCTCAAACTCTTGTGAACCATAAACTGGAGACTGCTGGAAATTTAATAATAGCTTTCATTTGTTAGCAACCAACTACATTTCCAGCATTACATTTATGAGAAAGCTAAGGCTTACACATTAAATAACTGGCTTTAAGTTACATGGCCATTATGTTACAGCACCTACACTTAAACCCAGTTTTGTTTGATTATAAAGGACTTGCTTTTAAACACTATAGCATAAGACTAGAAATGTATTTTCCTGGGTGATATAGAGTAATGAAAGTTTTAAAAATGTAGGAGTAGATGAAACAAAATTATCCATGTATTGGGAATTATTGACATTAGGTGATGAGTACATTGGATTAAAGTTAAGTTTTTTGTCTTTGTAGTTTGTCACCTCATAATTATTAGATGCTCCAGACAACATGTCTACTCAAGCAAGAAGAAGGGGGCAGAAGCTTTCTCAGGTGTCTGTCAGGGGTCTTGCACCTATGTCTCATTGGTTAGAACCTGTCACTGGCTATCTTCTAGGGATGCTAGAAAGGCAAATACATAGCAGGCAAGGGAAAAGGGAGTTGAGAATTGCTGTTGAGTTAGCTCATTAATAATATCTGAGGCAAATAGCAACCAATACAACCCAGTTTACCTGTACTAAGGTTTTGATTTAGCTATTTTTCTTTCAGGTCACTTGTTGAAAGTATTTGCTGCCTCCATTTCCTTACCTGGCTTTCATCTTTCAAATTGTACTCTTGGATATAGTGATTTAATACAATCACTATGTCCAGTTACCTTTTAGAGTTCAGATTTTCTAGAGAAGTTTAGAGTGAATATGGGGTCTTTTTCTTAGGCTTCTATGATATTGCTGTTTCTCCTCCTTATTTTTCTTTCTCCTTTCTCTGCTTTACTCTCAAGTGCTGGTGTGCATAATATTCTGTCTTGAACCCTCTTTTTTCTATAAACTCCATTTTGTGTCAGTCTCACTCACTTTTAGGTCTACATCTGTAGATGTGCCTGATTTCAAAATATCTCAGCCTTCATCTTTTTTTTCTAATTCCAGGTATTCATTTAAAGTTGTTCTAAAAATATTCCTATGTTATTCTCACTTCAGAAATTGTCATTGAGTCCCCATTGCCTTTTAATTGTGTATAAATTCATTATCTGCTTTCAAGGCTCATTGTAATTTGTCTCTACATGAGACAACCTTTCCAAATTTTCCCCTTTATAATTCCTTTTTATCATTTCCATGCTGTAACCACATCAGTTCCTGTAATAGAACACCTGTGTTTTATCTCTAATCTTTGTTTTGTATTGCCATTTCATGAAATCTAACTTGATCCATGCCTAGTGATAGTATAGATCTTTTTAAGGGTTACCTGAAAAGCTACCTTTTCTATGAATTCACTCCTGATTCATCTCACTGGATATATCTGTACAAGGACCACTTGGTACAAGTTAAAGGGGTACCATTTATATTTTATTCTATGAGGTTCCACATAGAATGTGATAAGAATGCTGTTCTCTGGAATTCTGTAGTAGGTGAACTATCGTTTCCTTTTAACACTTATGTAAGCTCGTGTCTTGTACCTTTTCTGTGCCTCTTAACACTTTTGTGCATGTACTGGCCATTTTACTTAAATACAATGTTAGGCCTTTAAATTATAGGGGATGTGTTTTTCCCGATATACCTACTAGCATAGTACTTTGATTATTCATTGAATTAGACACTCATAATATTTTATTCCTCAAAACGTGTTCATATTTTAATGTATTCATAGACCACTATGTAAACTTAGGTTTTGAGGAGTACTGATATATTGTAGGTAAAGATTAATTGAACCGTATAGTCTTATTTAAAAATATTTATCAATATTGTTTATTCTCAAAATAGGTATCCTGATTGGAATCCTGAGATCCTCCCATCAAGAAGGTAATTTTTAAAAAATAGTGATATTATTAAAACTTGATTATCTTTTAAAAGAAAACAGTTACTTTTTTAAAAAGGTCTTCTTTTGAATTGAGTCTTCATATTTTTACTTTTAAATGATGGACAAATGCAAAAACCTCTATGAATCTTTCTTAACTTTTTCCAGTTAAAACATGATATCCCCTGAACTTATATTTTCTTTAGTCTTTCTTGAAAATATTTTATTCTGATTTTATTTTTATTTTATATTTGTAGTATCTTCCATGCAAATACTTTGAATGCTGGGAGTGGTTTTATTAAGTTCTGTATCTCCTAGAGGTTCCTACTTAATTTATGTATATACTCATACATGCAAGTACAGGAGTTGCAGTATTTGTAGATGTCATACTGTTTTAAAGAAAAATTGTTGAAAAATATTTGTTTATGTAAATGATTTTCTAAATTCTTCATATACCTTATTTATTTCCAGACATAATTGGATATAATATTGGTACCAGAAAAGCTAAAGAAATTGATGATGTTATCCTTCTATAAACTAGATAGAAACAGAGATCCAGGCAATTGGAGGGCTGATCATATTGTGTTTGTTTCTTATTTACCTATGCAGCTGAATTACATCATTAACAAACAGAGTTTTGTTTTAAGTAATACCTTTTATCAGAGTTGGTATTGCTAATATTCTGCTTTTAGGAAGGTACTTCTGTCATTTAATATAAATTAAATTTACATTAAATTGCTAAATACTTCTTGTTTTTTTCCTCTACTTTGTAGGAATGAGGGCAATAGAAAAGAAAATGAAACTCCAAGAAGACGTTCTCATTCCTCCAGTCCTAGGCGTTCTAGGAGATCAAGCTCAAGTCACAGGTTTCATCGATCTCGAAGCCCAATACGTTACATATATAGACCAAGAAGTCGAAGTCCAAGAATTTGCCATCGTTTCATTTCTAGATACAGATCCAGATCCAGATCCAGATCCCATTCACCATATCGAATTAGAAACTCATTTAGAGGTAGCCCAAAATGCTATCGATCAGTTAGCCCTGAAAGGATATCAAGGAGATCAGTGAGATCAACAGGTACACTGATGGCTGTGAAATAATAAATCTATTTATTTTGGCTAAATTTAAAAAATTTTTTTGTTTGAATTTTGAGAAGCAAAATATTCTATTTTGTTAAATTTTAGAATTGCTACATGAAATCTGACAACTCACAGAGTAACTTTGCGACTGGTAACTTTGAGAAGTGTGGGCAAATGTATTTGTCTACCAACATTATATTTAAAAGCCAAGGATTTTAAAACATTAGTTTGGCTTAATTGACTATGGAATTCTATGAAGTCATTTAAAACTTTTTTGAAATTATTCATAATATTTTAACCTGTGTCTTAATATTGATTTAATGACCTTTTCAGAAATAGTTCATATATACGTATGTGTGTGTGTACATGTGTGTGTATACATGCATACGTACTGTGCATACAAACATATTTCCCTCTACATTGAAAGAGACCATTATTAATGTTTAGGAAGTATTGTGAACAGGTCTCTTACTGTATTTAATATATTCTAAGAGACTAAATACAAATGATATACCTTTAAATATGTAAGGCAGTCTTTCTTTTTTTTTTGAGTTGGAGTCTCACTCCGTCGCCCAGACTGGAGTGCAGTGGCCGCTCCCGGCCACCGCATCCTCAACCTGCTGAGCTGCAGCAATCCTTCCGCCTCAGCCTTCCAAATACCTGGAATTACAGGCGCGCACTACCACACCTGGCTAATTTTTTGATTTATTGTAAAGATGAGGTCTCACCAAGTTGCCCAGGTGGGTCTCGAACCCGCAGGCTCAGGCAATCCACTCACCTCAGCCTCCCAAGGTGTGGGATTACAGGCTGAGCCACTGAGCCTGGCTAAGGCAGTCTTTCTTAGGATGTAGTCCCAGGACTGGTTGCCATCCCCAAGATCTTTTTAGAGTTCTGTGGGG
>CAUYQG010030055.1:0-39498 GCA_963574415.1 Tarsius wallacei | reverse complement strand
ATAAAATCAAAAAAATTAGCCAGGCGTGGTAGCGCGCGCCTGTAATTCCAGCTACTTGGAAGGCTGAGGCGGAAGGATCGCCGGAGCCCAGCAGGTCGAGGCTGCGGTGGCCGGGAGCAGCCACTGCACTCCAGTCTGGGCGATCGAGTGGGACTCCAACTCAAAAAAAAAAAAAAAAGTCCTGCCTTCACACAGTTCAGTCTAGTGAGGGGGCAGACTGACCATAGATAGAACAGAAAGTCAAACTGCAGAGTATCTTGGCAGCAATGAGTGTAGGATAAGAGGGCCTGGAATTCCTGGCTTGAGCGGATAGATGTGTAATTGTAAAGAAGGTGGCCAGGGAAGGCCTCATTAAGATGACATTTGAGCAAAGGCCAGAAGCTGGTAAAGGAGTAAGCCATGCAGTTGTCTAGGGAAAGAGTACTCCAGGCAGAGGGAACAGCCAGTGCAAAGGGCCCAGGGCAGGAGCGTATCTGCTTAAAAAAAAAAAAAAAGCGTATCTGCTGTGTTGAAGGGTTATGATACATTGAGATGGTGTAGCTTCCCTGCTGGAATGGAAGGTTGAGAGGTAAAGTTGGCTAGAGTGGGGGTGGGGAGTGCTCCTAGGTCCCTGTAAGGACTTAGCTTTGACTGAGCGAGGAACGATCACCAGAGAGTCTGAGGAGGGCTGACGTGATCTGACTTAGGTCTTCAGGGTCACTCTGGCTGCTGTGTAGGTAGGAGGTGGGGACTTTTAGAAAAGGAGTGTTGGAAAGGTCCTTCAAATTCTCCAAGATGAGCACTTACTACACAGATGGGGAAACTGAGGCATGTGGCCCTGGGTGACACAATGAGAAAGTGGCAGAGGATGGCCCAGAATCTGGGCTTCCTGACCCACAGTCAGGATGACTACACAGATAGATGGATGGGGGGCTGGGGTACTGCAGTCAGAGAGGATGGCCCAGGCTCAAGAGGCCTTTTTGACTGTTGAATGCTGTGATGCACAGGAAGTGCCCCCCCCCACCCCCCCACCCGCTGTCTGGACTGGTCCATGTACAACATGTGGTACCTGTTTTGGTTCCCAGCTTTAATCCTTATGTTCACTATCTGCTGCTCAAAGGATCATGGATGATTGATCAGAGGCAGGGAGATCAGTGAGGAGCCCATAGCAGTAACCTAGGGGAGCGGTGTCATGGTTTGGCTGACCATGTGGCAGCTATGGAGGCTGCATTTGGCTCTCAGTGAGGCTCCTCCCACATCCCCATCCCTCTGACCAGGAGCATTGTTCTCCTGCCCCATGGAGAACCCTGTGTTTCCTTTCGTGTCTCTTGTCAACATTCCGGTAGTCTAGATTTTTGCTACTTAAAAGTCAAAAGAGGCTTGATTTATACTCAGTTCCTGCTAAAAGTCCTTGCTTGGAGTCAGCGAGGCCCAAGGCCTGAAGGAGGGTGGAGGGATGCCTGGAAATAATAGAAGAAAACTTGGTTGCTATTTCCAAAGTATTATCCCTGCACACATACAGGGCTTCAAGATAAAGGCCTCAGGGGTCAGAAAAACAAGCATCCAAGACAGATTATTTTATTTTAAAAATTTTTTTGAGACAAGATCTTATTCTGTTGCCCAGGTTGGAGTGCAGTGGCACCATCATGGCTCACCACAGCCTCAACCTCTGTGCAGACCATCTTCCTGCCTCAGCCACCTGAGCAGCTGGGACTACAGCTGGGTGCTGCCAAGCCCAGCTTATTTTTTGAGTTTTTGTGTAGTGACAAGGTCTCACTCTATATTGTCCAGGCTAAGACAGATTCTTAGGTTTCATCAGAGGTGCTTTCAGAGGGCAGGGTCTGCAGCCAAAATTGCAAATGTGGGTGGAGCCTGCCATGTGAAGGTGTGTCCAAGGAGTGCATCAGTTCTCTCTCATGGTCACTGAAGGCGAAGGGACCCTTCATCTGCTCCTCCCTCTTTTCTATCCTTTCATCCCATGAAGCAAGGGGCCTACAAACAGACTTTGGGATTTGGTAGCTTGCATTCATAGCCTGAAGGGTCCCAGAGGGGGGAAAGTAGGGAGGGCAGGTTGGGGAGGATGAAAGAATGAGAAGATCCAGCAGACTGTGCGCCCTGCCTCTCGCTGGGGTCCCTGTGCTTTGGTCAGGCCCGAGCTGGAGCAGGGTCTGTGCAGCTGGACCAGACTGGACCTGTCAATGCTGACAGGTGGAGGGAATTAGGCTCAGAGGCGTGGGGGTGTCTGCAGGGTCTGTAGATTCAAGAGATCTGCCTGAGATGTCCTTGAGAGATGAGGTGGGTGCTAGGCAGAGCACATGCAATGGCAAAGTTGGGGGAGGACTGTATCATTATGTCATTTCTGTGTGTCTTGACGAAGTCCAACCCATTCTGTAGGTTGGTTACATATATATTTTGTGTTTTTTATTTTTTAATTTTTTTTTTGAGTTGGAGTCTCACTCTGTCGCCCAGACTGGAGTGCAGTGGCTGCTTCCGGCCACTGCAGCCTCGAACTGCTGGGCTTTGGCTATCCTTCCGCCTCAGGCTTCCAAGTAGCTGGAACTACAGGCACGCGCTACCACGCCCGGCTAATTTTTTAAAATTTATTGTAGAGATGAGGTCTCGCCAAGTTGCCCAGGCGGGTCTCGAACCCGCGGGCTCAGGCAATCCATTCACCTCAGCCTCCCCAAGCGAGGGATTACAGGCTGAGCCACTGAGCCCGGCTATATTTTGTGTTTTTTAATGAGGCGTAGACTCATTGCAAGATCCCATATGACTCTCCCCAAAAGACTTAGGCATAAGGGTAACTTATAATACCAAAAAAAAAAAAAAAAAAAAGAAAAACAAAAAACAGGTTGGGGGAGCAGCCTAAACTAAACTGTGAGCCATTCAGAATACTCTGCAGGCAAGGAAAGAATTGTTTACCCTCATAAGAGATGGGAAATGCTCAATGCTATCATATAAAGTAAAAAACAACAACAAAAACCCCTAGGATATTGAATTATACATACAAATCAATAATAACCATGCCCGAAAAACTGATTTTAAAATACTGGAAGAAATGCAACCAAATGTTAAAAATATACCATTGGGTGTTGAGAATACACATTAAAAAAGCAAAACAGTACAAAACACTTTTTTTTTTTTTTGGTTACCGGAGTATGCTGATTTAATTTAAAAACGAATACTGTTGTTGCTGCTGTTTTTCTGACTAATAGAAGCTTTCAAACATTTCAGAAATACCCAGCATAGGAAATGCACATTGTATCTCCTCTGACCTCCCCTTCAAGATTTGGCAGTTTGGCTTTCAGACCCCGGAGTTTTTTCTTTTTATAAGAATATGATCATGTGTTACACACTGTTTCTCAGTTTTCTTTATTCCCTTCTAATTTGTCTTGCAAATGTCTTTCTGACAGCATGTGTAGATGTACCTCATTTCAAAACACCACTGCATTTCTTTCCATGGATGACCATGTTTTATAAGCCAGCCCCTCATCCACGGGCATCTGGATGATTTCCAATTTCTCTCTGCTTTTACACATAGTGCTGCTGGGAACACTCCTGAATGTACATTTCCTGGCGTTTAGTGTCTATTTCTGTAGAGCAAATTCCTAGATGTGGGTTTGCTGTGTGGAAGAGCATATGCATTTGAACTTAAATCACTGTTGCTGAATGGTCTTCCAAAATTCCGTGCCAACTTATACTCCCACCAGCTCTGGCTGAGGGTGCCTGGGTGTTGTTTTCATAACGGAGAGAAAAATAATAAAATAAACATTGATATTTATATTTTTAAATGGTTGTCCCTAAGCCTCTCCACTCCCATTCTCCTGGGCTGTGCTCCCTCACCTTCCCTGAGGGGAACCAGGCTCCTCTCCTCACCCCAAGTCCCTGGGCTCTGTCTAGGGTCTGAAGGTCTAGACAGTGCTGGCAGGCGCATGCCTCCTTATCCTCCACATATGGGTGGAGGTGCTGATATGGGCCCTGGTTCTGGGCTGCTGCCAGGGCTCTGGCTGCTATTCCTAGACTTGTCAGGTCTGGAATGCAGGTGTGTCACTGTCTCTTGCCCTGGGGGACAGGCTGGGGGAGGCAGCCTGAGTCTCCTTGGCATCTTGAGGGACCCAGGAGCAGAGTCAGAGTCTCTGTCCAAGCTCAGGTGCTGAATGGGAATCAAGGTAGACAAGGCAAGGTGCCCTGGCTCTGAGTGCAGGGCTGCTTGGTGAGCAGGGCAACCTGACACAGAGATTTTAAGTGACTCCCCCAACATCACATAACAGGCAGCTAATTTAAGCCCACTTTCAGGACAGGTGTGCTGGAAAGGTCCTTCAAGATCTCCAGTATGAACCACTTACTACACAGATGGGGAGACTGAGGCACATGGCCTCAGATCACAAAATGAGAAAGCGGCAGGGGCTGGCCTAGAATCTGGGCCTCCGGACCCATGGCCAGGAAGGCTATGCAGATGGGTGGGTTTACTGGGGACAGAAGAGAAAGGGGGCTGGGGTACTGCAGGCAGAGAGGGTGGTCCAGTCTCAGGGGGACTTTTTGACTGTTGAATGACATGAGGCACAGGAAGTGCCCCCCGCACTGTCTGGCCTGGTCCATGTGCAATATGTGGTACCAGCTGTGGCTCCGTCTTTAATCCTTGTGCTCACTGTCTGCTGCTCGAAGGATCATGGGTGGTCAGAGCTTAGAGACCAGCCTCTAACCTCTTTGCAGATGAGAAACTTGAGGCCCAGAAAGGTCAGTAACTTGCCGAGGGTGGCACAGCAAGTGAGTGGCAGGGCTGAGATTTGAACCCAGGTCCATGAGATTCTAGGGATCCACCCTGCGCCACTGCCTGTCTGAATCATTCCATTCCTCCACCTGAGGTGGCTGCCATGACCCAGGCCCACCTGCCGTGATCCATTTTGCTCCATCTGCGGGTCGTGTTTCCCCGTGGCCCTGCCATTGTGATTGAGACTGTGGGTGTGGGTGGCTACTGGGCCTGGCTCTGTGCTGGCACCTCCCATAGCTGTTGAGCCACCAAAACGGACCGAGAAGGCCTGGAACCAGTTCCCAAACCCATCCTTTCCCAGGTCACAGCTGACTTGTGCTTTTCCCCTGAGCCCCATCTCCTTGCCGTCCCCGAACCTCCCTTTGTTCGAGGCCCCTGTCAGTCTCTTGACTTCCTGACTGGCCTTTGGATTCCGCGTCCCTGGAGTGTCAGCTCCATGAGGGCAGGGACTTTTGCCTATCTTGTTCTCTGTTCTATCCCCAGAGTCTAAAACAGGGCCTGGAATACATCAGGAACTCAAAAGATGGTTGTTGAATGAATGAATGTCTGCCCAAAGGTTCACCCATTGTTGCCTGTGTCCTCCTTGACTGTCAGAGCTGTGACCCTTCCCCCCAAGATGACCTGACCTGCATTTCACCAAGTGTGCCAGGAACTGTCTTGACCTGCCTCTCAGGGACTGGGGCTCCAGACCCACCTCCCCCTCTAACCTGCTGGGTGTCTTTGGGCAGGGCTCTTCTCCCTCCTGGGTCCTCAGTTTCCCCACCTGCACACTGAGGGCATTATGCCCAGTGGTTTCCACGGTAACCCTGTCTCCCTCCCAGACTCTCTGCATCACCAGCTCTCAGCTATTCAGCTCGACAGCCGCAGCCCCTGGTCCCATCACATCTTGCGGAGGGGAGGCGGCTCCATCGCGTTGAGAAGCCTGGCACGTCCACCGCTCGTGTCTAATTACTCTGGCAACTGTTTACGGCCTCTTTAATTCCCTCGGCAAACATTCCCATTACTGGGAGTAATTTACTGGCACCGGCCTGGACTGTGAGGCACGAATGCTCACTCAGCCCAGCCCTCTTGTGTGAGGGGAGCCGAGGGTGGTGCCTGTCTTCCCCAGTGTCCTGGGCCTAGGGCTCTCAGGCTTGGCCCCATGCGTTGCAGCTCCCCCCACTTCTGTGAGATCACAGGTGCCGAGTGGGCAGTGCTTCCTAGCTTTCAGAGCACTGACTCAGGAGCCTGTGGATCTGGGCTCGGGTCCCAGCTCTGCTACATGCTCCCTGCGTGACCTCCAGCAAGCTCCTTCTGCTCTGGGAGCTTCGGTTTCCTCATCTGTGAAAGGAGGATGACTGTCTGCCCAACAGTCCTTCCCCTTGCTTTCCACATGACAGTGTTGGGAGCCCCCGTGGGCTCACTCTGCCCTGCTGCCTCCCCTGCCCACGGTTCCTCGGTGGTGAAAGATAGACACCCCGTCAGGGTCTTGGCCACAGTGATGGACATCTGACCCACCGCTCTGGGGGCTGAAGTTGGGTCCTGCAACAGCTGTTGTTTTCAGCCTGTGGGAGGAGCCAGTGTGGAGGAGGAGGGGAGTTCTGGGGCCTCTGGTTCAGGGTCCGACTTCCTGCAGTGCCTCCTGCTTCTCATCGTTCACAACTTCCTGTAAACACCCCCTTTGATCTCAGCCGGGGCAAGCTGAGTTTCAGCCTCTTCCACCAAATGGAGCCTGGAAATCTGGGACTGGCGCTGTTGCTCACACAGGCTGTGTGAGGAGGTGAGCTAATGCTGACTCAGGGCCCCACCTGGGCTGGGGATGGTGGAGCGGGGTGTGGGAGGGAAGCACTCCCGTTACCCCACAATCCATCCTGTTAGTCTGGGTCTCTCTTAAGCCCAGAGCAGACATCATCCTCTGGATCTGATCAGGACTTTCCCCTCCTTGGTCTGGACACTCAACCTTTATTAATAAAACCTAGCAGAGACCAAGACTCAGAGGGAATGGCCTCTGGGGAAGAGGGAATGGTTTGGAGAGGAGGGAATTGCTAGCCCCAAGGTCTTGACAGGACAGCACACAGTTCGGCTATGGGGCCTGAGGAGGCAGGAGCCTTGGAAAGGGTAAGGAGGTAGGTCAGCAGATATGGGTTGAGATCTGATCTTGACATTGGGTAAGTTGCTCAGTCCTTCTCAGCCTCAGTATTCCTATCTCCTAAATGGATTAATAGTGATACCTGCCTTGCTGTGTTTTTGTGAGGACCCAATGAGGAAAGGAGAGGACATTGCCTGGCTGACCCCAAGGTGAGGGGCTATTGTTGGCATTAGGAGGACAGTGGTTTTGGGCCAAGTTTATTCCCAGGAGATTCTGGAGTTTCCCCAGGGGTATTCATTTGATCACTCACTCGATCACTCATTTATTCATTCACTCACCCATTCATTTGTTCACAGATATGCATCGAGCATGTGCCAGGTGATCATGGTGCCAGCTCTGGGAAAACCTGGTCACAGACTCCTACTCTTCCTGAGCTCATGGAAGGGTGGGAAGGGAATTCTGACTGGGGAATAGAGGGCTGCATTCCAGAAAGGGTTTGCCACTTGTTGAGGTTGGGCAGATTGTCTGGGAGGCTTGTAGGGAGTGGGGGTGGAACTGGGGAGAGAAGGGAAGTCCAGTGTATCAGGAAAGAATTTCGCAGCTGGTACAAAGGCCCAAGATGATAGGCCCCATGCAGGGTGAGTACCCATGACCTCCAGCCTCTCCAGCCTGGTACCCGCACTAGCCTGCAGAAGCCATAGGGACAGGAGCCCTGGGAGCGAGCTCCACTTCCTGCCCTCCCATCCTGCCTCCTCTGGCTTTGCAAGGGGATGCCCTTGGAGGCAAATGCCTGGGCAGCTGGAGCTTGACAAGGTTTCTGATTGGGCAAGAGCTGCTTGAGTGAATTCCTGGGCTCAGGTTGGCTTCTCAGCTCTCCTGAGACCTCCCCCAACTGTGGGTGCGCCTGAAACTTTCCTGGGCCTGATTGGTGGATGTGCCCACTACATGTCGCTGGGGAGGATGAGGTGGGGCTGGGACACCAACATTCCCCTGGTTTGGGGTCTTCCTGCCGTCCACTGTGGGCCTGGCCCTGGTAGGTCCCTGCTGCTCCCTTGACCCCGCTTAGAATCCAGGTGTGGGGAGATGGACTCAAGAGCAGCGTCTCCTCGGCCAGCCCAGCCTGAGTCCTCAGGAGGCCTTTGATTCATGAACTGCTGGATTTAGCAACTGGATTCCTGATTGACTTTTAGGGAAAAGGAGATGGATTTACAACTGAAGCAGGTTTCAGCCTTGTGGGATCTGAAGGAGGCTGGGGCAGAAACTATTGACATGGTCTTCGGCCCTGGGGAGGGAAAGATAATGAAGCCAAGAAAAATCCATGGTTGTGGGGATCGTCCAAGGCCCTTGAAGAGGTTACTGCTGCTTGTGATGCAGTTTCACAGCTCTGAGAGGATCCAAAGATGAGAGCCTCCTCCTGCCTGCCCTCCTGACCTCCCGGAGGACTGAAGTCCTCTGAAAAGACACTGAAGTTCCTGGAAGTTCCACAAATCAGAACTGCCCCACCCACTCTCCCCGGAGGCCCCAACTGGCCCCTGTCCCTGCAGTGTCCTCCCCACAGAGTAGCAAAGCTCCCCACAGGCTCCAAGAACAAGACAGGGAGGAGGGAGCCACCTTTGCTGTGGGTTTGGGAATAGACGGCCCTGGGTGTGAGTTCTGTGGACTCTTCCATTCACTGGTGGTAGGACTTAAAGCGAGTTCTGTGCCCAGCCTGGGCCTCAGTTTCCTCCTGTGAGGTGGGAGGTGAGGAGATTTTCCTCTGCAGATACTATGGGATAAATGAGGTGAGTGTGAAGGGGGCAGCAGGGGTGGGTGGGACATGGGGACACAGATGGGTTTGAGTCAGAGCTGGCCCTGGTGGCCATGATCTGTGTGATCCTGGGCACATTTCTCAGCCTCAGTTTGCCCCTCTGTGAAGTGGGACTAAAGTTGTCATGACTAAAGGGGCAAAGAAGGTCAGTTGCTTAGCACTGTGATAGGGTGTGCCCAGTGATGCTCTTGCTGACCCCTTCTCCCAGGTGGCCTGTTTGCTGGGCAGCAGCTGCTCACCTGGCCCTGAGCCAGTGTGGACAAGAGTGAGGTTCCAGATGCCACTGTGTCTATGCTGATGACACTGGGAGAAAAGCGACGTCCAGAATGGGTGCCCCAGAAAGCAAGTCACAATGCTGAGATCTCAGTCCTGGTCCAGCGACATTACTGGATGTGAGGACTCAGGGAGTTCGCTTCCCCTTTCTGGGCCGGGGTTTCTTCATCTGTCAAGTGGAGAGGATGGAGAAGACCCCAGACGTGACTGAATAGCTACTGTATGACAGACATTGTATGTGCTTGACACACACTAGTCATTTAACCTTCATGATAATCTCATAATGTCAGTGTTCTTATTATTCCCCTATCTTACAGTTCAGGAAACTGAGACTCAAAGCGGGAAATACCTCGCTATAGTTCATGCATCTCTGAGGTGGCAGAGTCAAGATTTGAACCTAGGGAGTCTGGCTCTGAGCTCACACTCTTACCTGCCCCCTCGAGTCACTCTGAGGGGCCCCTGGAAGGAAGGGCATGGGAGGACTCTGCAAATTCCCAGGATCGGTGGAAATGTCAGATGCTGCTTTCTGCGAGAGAGAGAATGTGAGCCTACTGGCAATGTCCATCTTCCCTGAAAACTGTTAAGTGCTGTAATGACAGTAGCTGCATTTCCTGAGTGCCCCACCCACCCAGCATCTCAGTTAGCTGCCAGCCCATGAGGTGGGAATCAAGATGTCCACTTTACAGATAGGAAACCGAGGCTCGGACTTGTAAGGGAGCTTGGTGGGTCACTGACAAGCAGGGAGGTAGACCCAGGTCTCTGACTCCAGAGTTCAGGCTGTGACCCTGTCAGTGTGCTACCTCGCATGTTTTATGAAATATTAGCAAATGGTGAGCTGGTCTGAGTGTCTGCTTCAGGGGAGACAGGCTGAGATGAGAGATGGGGTTGTGGTGGTGTGAGGGGGGGTTGGGTGGCCTGGAGACTCCTTAGAGGCTTGCACAACATGTAGGGCTAAAAAGACTGGAGCACAGATTGGGGGTGGAGAGGGGCTGATGACCCCAGGCCCAGAGGCGGTGTTGGGGACACTGAATAATGTGTCCTTGAGTGGAGGCCACGCAAGGCCAGACCCTGAGTCTGGGCCCAGGGTTCTTTCCTGGGAACACTGATGGGGCCCTTGGGAGTCACTTATGAGGCTAGAAAAGACCCAGGCCAGGCCACAGATCCTGCTGTCATCCCGGGTATCTCATCATCACCTTAGCTGATTTCTATCTCTTTGGCTAGGAAATTGCAGGTTTCCTCATATTTCAGTGTCCTTGTTTGGTCAACTTGGTGTCTTCGACCCTGTAATTGGGTGATGTTGTGACTTGCATGTCTGTATCCCTCCCAGAGTCATACATTTGGAGATGGGGCCTGTGGGAGGTGAATAAGGTGAGGTGAGGTCCTGAGGGTAGGGTCTCATGATGGGGTTAGTGCCCCTCTAAGAAGAGACACACAGTGCGTGTGAGAACCCAGTGGCAAGGCAGCTATCTGCAACCAAAGAACAGCGCTCCCCCCAGGCCCTGGTCATATTGGCACTCTGATCTTGAACTTCCAGCCTCCAGAACAGTGAGAAGATAGATTTCTGTTGCTTAAGCCACTTGGTCTGGGGTGTTTTGTCGTGGCGGCCAGAGCTGACTAATACAGGGGTGAGCGTGGCTTTCTCCTCTGCCGCTTACTCAGCCGCATCAACGAGTCCTTCCTCCTTATTAAGCAAGTGATTCTTTCCATGAGCTTCCATCGATTTCCAGGCTGAAATATTCCTTGATGCACTTTTTAATGAGATTCCTGCCTCAAGTGAATGAGCATCGGGTCAGAGCATTTCACTTCAGGCTGGTTTCATTGTAAAAACAGCAGCAATTCTTCCCTGGGGGCATCTGTGCTGGGTCCTCCTGGAGGCGTCTGTGCTCCCTCCTGATCCTCCTGGGGATGTCTGTACTCCCTCCTCTTGGTCCTCCTGGGGTCTTCTGTGCTCCCTCCTTCTCGTCCTCCTGGAGGCATCTGTACTCCCTCCTCCTGGGGACGTGTGTGCTCACTCTTCCTGGTCTTCCTGGGGATGTCTGTGCACCCTTCCCTGATCCTCCTGGGGACATCTGTGCACCCTCCCCTGGTCCTCCTGGGGATGTCTGTGCCCCTCCCCCTGGTCTTCCTGGGGATGTCTATGCACCCTCCCTTGGTCCTCCTGGGGATGTTTGTGCTCCCTCCTCCTCATCCTCCTAGGGACATCTGTGCTCCCTCCTCCCGGTCTTCCTGGGGATGTTTGTATTCCCTCTTTCTGGTCTTCCTGGGGACGTTTGTGCTCCCTCCTCCTGGTCTTCCTGGGGATGTCTACGCACCCTCTCTTGGTCCTCCTGGGGGCGTTTGTGCTCCTTCCTCCTCATCCTCCTGGGGACATCTGTGCTCCCTCCTCCTGGTCTTCCTGGAGACGTTTGTGCTCCCTCCTCCTGGTCTTCCTGGGGACATCCGTGCTCCCTTCTTCTGGTCCTCCTGGGGACGTTTATGCTTCCTACTCCTGGGGACATCTGAGCTCCCTTCTCCTCATCCTTCTGGGGATATCTGTGCTCCCTCCTCCTGGTCCTCCTGGGAACATCTGTGCTCTCTCCTCCTTGTCCTCCTGGGGACATCTGTGCTCCCTCCTCCTGGTCCTCCCAGGATGTCTGTGCACTGTCCTCCTGGGGATGTCTGTGTACCTCCCCCTGGTTCTCCTGGGATGTCTATGCTCCTTCCTCTTGGTCCTCCTGGGAACGTCTGTGCACCTCCTCCTGGGGTCCTCATAGAGAAGCCCCAGCCTAGTACCAGGCTGCTGCTGCACAAGCACCAGCTCCTCCCTGTCCACATGGCTGGTGCCCAACACTGAGGGACCATGGTTAGTCCCACCCCCTCAAGTCCAGCGAACACCCTCCTCCTCAGTTCTTGGCACAGATGCCTCCTCCCTAGAAGGCATCTGTCCTCTCTGTATCCTCAGTGCCTGGCACAGGGCCTGGCACATGAAGGCCCTGGCTGCCCCCAAAGGTCACCTGAACTGACAACCCCTTCCAGGGACACTTGCTTTCCAGCCAGCACCACAGGAACCAAATGCCCGAAGTGAGTGGGGGCCCAGCCCCATCCTCTGTATGGCCTTTGGGGGTATCTGGAGAAGGCCAGGACCCTCCTGCTCTCGGATCTGCAGCTTGTCACATAACCTGTTTAGATCACACATCTGGGCCATTTCCCCCCTTCATCAGGACAGCACGAATGTCTGGCACATGCTATTTGGGGAAACACCAGAAGCATTTTGACCCAGTCCAAGAAATAAACCCTTATATTTTCAGCAGTTCCAGAGAACTCAGTGGTGTTTGAGACAAGACACCCTCGTTATGTCTCCATGCGGTCTCAGTTATCATTAACCTGGGAGGGGAGGGGACAAGGGTATCCCAGGCATGCTACTAGGCAATTGTGCATTTTGGCACCAGGCCATGTCTAACTGGCTGCCTTGGATGTCTGGCTTTGACATCCAAGAGGGGAGTTTAACCACTTCTGCTACTGAACCTCTCTGGACCTCAGTTAGGAGCTTTGGAGTCTAAACTTAGATGTAAATCCCTGCCTAGCCACTCATGAGTTATAGGAATGATTGCTGGTGCCTGCTCTGCTGTGGATAAGGTGCTGAGCTGGGCCTGGACACAGTCTACCCTCACGGAACCCACAGTCTGGTGTGGAGTGAAGGATGACAGAGGAGAGAGGGGCCCTGACCAGACATAGCCAGTCAGGAGAAGCCTCCCAGAATCTGGGGCCTCAGTTACTGCTGCACAGGCTGTGTTCTGTACAACTAACACATGGACCACAGCATGAATGGTGCTCCCCAGAGCCATGCAGGCAGCAGCCCTGCCTGAGGTCATGCCTGGGCTGTGTCTTGAGGGATGTAGACCTGGTGAAGAAATATAATGCCTCCACCTCCAACCCCACCCCCATATATTCCCGAGGGCTTCCTCTGAACCAGACATGGCCTCCTCCCTCTCATTTCATCTGAGGTAGGATTTCCCATTCCACAGATGAGGATTCTGGAGTCAGAGAGGGGAAACCATATGTCTGAGGTGACGCAGAAGGGAACTGCAGTATTGGAACCAGGATCTGTGCATCCCCAAAGCCTAGCTCTTCAGCACTTGGTGGGGGTGCATCCCGGACAAGCACCTTTTGTGCAAGGCAGGGAACGGGTTGTGCATTCAGGAGTCTGCAACGTCTGTGTGATGTTCATGACCAGCCGGGCTCCAGTGAGGCTCCCTGCCTCCCCGTCCTTCCCCTTTGACTCACTGGGTGGGCTGATGTTGAGTGAGTGTGGCCTTGAGTTAAGGTCTGAGTCCAAATCCCAACCCTGCGACTCATGAGCTCTTTGATTACAAATCAGTCATTTTCCCTCTTTGGGCCTTAGTTTCCCCAGCTGGAAGGCAGGCAATGTTTGCCGTGCCCATGTTACCTGATTGCTGAAGGGACCAACCGAGGCAACAGACATGGAGACTCTGAATGAAATGGAATGAGCTGTGCGTGTTCACTCTTACAGGTGCTGTGCTTCTGCCCTCTCCAGGTGAAGACACTGCTCTGCTCTGCCCAGTTTCCCTGCCTCTGTCCTGCCCCCTTGCTGAGAACTACTGTTCTAGGCTCTTTCATGAAGTGGCAGTGGGGAGGAGACCCTGATCCTTTCTCTGTAGCCAGTGATCATCAGGGTCTGGGATGAGGGGTCAGAGGAGACCCGGCCTCACTCTGAGCCTACCTGTGACCTCAGATGAGTCAACTCCTCTGTCCAGCATCGTCCTTTCAGGGCTGCTGCTGAGTCTGAGCTGGGAAGGAGGAGGAGAAGCCTGGGATCAGAGGGTGGAGATCTCTTCTGAGCACGCACTTCAAGTCCCATCATTCCGCACACACCTGTGCACAAGAGTGCCTGGTCTTATGCTGGCTGATGGCTGAATGGCAGTGACCCCACGGGGTGTGGGGCACCCACGAGGGCCAGGCTCTGTGCTGGGGGCTCCACACGCATTGTCTTCCTGGGTCTGCCATGTGTCCAGTGGGGAAAGATGATCTTCCACATCTCCAATCTCTAGTTATTCCCAAGAGGAAGCATTGGCAGAGAGAGTGCCGGGCACGGCCCTAAGCTCCTTGTTTACCTGTTGGGTCTCACCACCCCTCAAAGCATGATCTAGCATTGCCCCTGTTTTACAGAAAAGAAAACTGAGACTCCCAGTGACCTGCGCAAGTCGTTGATGCTGGGAGTGTTGGAGCTGGAGTTGGGCCTGGGGCTGTGGGGTTCAGTCGCAATGCCATCTCTGGGGGGCCTTTCCCTGCCTGTGGGATCTGGCAGAGAGGTTGGGGCTGCATGCTCCTCCCGCCTCCTGGGAGGGCGCTGTCCCTGAGGTTTCCTTAAGAGGTTGGTTCCAGGCCGGCAGAGCCAGCCTCTCTCCTTTGTGATGAGTTTTCATGAAAAGCCCATGGATGCCTGGCTCCCCTCCTGCTTTACCTGCTTCTCCCAGCAGGTGCAGGACTCAGTGCTGTGGAAGGCCTACAGCTCCTGGTACTATGTTTGAGAGCTTTGAGGGGACAGGGGTGGGCAGAGTTCCCACTTGCACTGTGAACCCTTTTTGTTCTGAGGTCTTGTCATGTCCTCAAGAGGCCTGGTGAGGCCAACACTCACCTGGTGTCTTGACTGCTGGAGCATCCGGCAGTGGGGTTGAGCCATCTGACTTAGTAGTGATACTAAAAATAATGACTGTTGTGTTTGTGTTTAGAGAATAGATCTGGATAGAACAGCCTAGATTGGAATCCTGACCCCAGAACTTCCTTGCTGGGTGAGACATGGGCAAGTTACTTACCTCTTAAAGCTTCAATTTCCCCCATCTAAAATGAGGACAAAACATGTAACTCAGAGATGGTCATGCAAAGTGTTTAGAGCCCCACCTGGCACACAGCAAGTGCTCAATCAGTGTTGCCTACTGTTCACCATGTGTGGAGGATGCAAGTATAAGCTCTGAAGGAAGTTTTTGTGTTTTTTGGTGCAAGTGCCGAGAATGGAACCTGGCATATAGTAGATGCTCAGTAAACATTTGCTGTGTGAATACATGATGGACATCAGTGTGTTTCACTGAGGCTTGACATGATGGGTCCTTAGCTGGACTTGGGCTCTTCCCACCCAGGATGTGTCTCCAGGTGCTGCCTGGAGTCTCCCTCCCACTCTCAGATAGCTTTACTGCTCAGGAAGCTTCGCCTCTCGTGCCGGGACTTAAAAAGTACGTGTGAGCTGCCATCTGCTGTGCACTGTCACTGAGGTACTGTTGTCTCTCTCTGTCTGTCTCAGACACACACACACACACACACACACACACGCCAGTTGGTCATCACCAGTGGGTCCCTTCCTAGCTTATCTTCCTGATGCACCCTCCTTGGTTTTCCCACCTCAAGGGTGGGTGTAGTCAGTGACCAGAGCCTGGAGGGTCCCTAACCTCCTGTCATCAAGGCCAGGGTCCTCCGTCTGAAAGTGGAAACCTTTGCCCTGGGACACCAGGAACCTGCTCCTTTCCCCCCAGCCAATCACATTGCAGTAAGAGGGGATTTCCAGGGTCTTCCCAGAGGAGGCTTTTGGTGGAGGTGGGCAGAGAGTGCAGGGGCTTGGTATCCAGGGCGAAGGGAAGGTGCTGGAAAGGAGAGGAGAAGGGGCTAGGATTCACTTATGCCGCCTGCCACTGCCCCCACATGGCTACCAATTCGTGAGGTGTCTTTGTTTAGACTCATCGGTGGACTCTGTTGGGGGTCAAAACTCCCAGGGGGTGTCTCTGGGGTCTTCCTTTGCCCTGGGCTGGGGTCCACTTTAACCCCTTCGTGTTCTACATCCTCCCAAATGAACTCGGAGAGTATCTGGTTCAGGTTTCTCAACTCAGGGCCGTTTTGCTCCTAGGGGACATTTGGCAAAGTCTTGAGACATGTTCAATGGTCACAGCTGCAGTGGTGATGGTAGGTTCTCATCTGGTGGATAGAAACCAGAGACATCGCTCAGCATCCTACGATGCACAGGACAGTCCTCCACGAAAATGAGTGATCTAGCCCCAAGAGCCCACAGTGCTGCTGTTGAGAAGGGCCCTGGAGACTTACAGAGGAGAAGGGTCAGAGCCGGGCAGCAACCCCCTCAAAGTCACACAGCATGTGGGTGGCATGACCAGACAGCTGGGCCTCCTGACTGCTGATCTGCCATGGACGCCGGCGTCAGGTCCTGAGGCCTGGGCGCCACGTAGCCTCTTTGTCTCCACCTGGTTTTTGTTTTTTTTTAAATAATTTCAATTTCGGGAACATTTTTATCTGTGTTTTCATTCTCCCTGGTCTCTCATTGTGCTTTCTCACTAGGTAATCTGAACCTCGCAGGCAGCTAAGTACAGCTTGTACATTCCAATGAAACTCAGTAAAATATACTCGAACATATTTCTTTCATGTCTGAGCAGAGGATTCATCTCTCTGACACATCTGTTTCCTCTTGGCTCCCTCCACTTTCTGTCCGAGTTTTCTCTCCCCTTCCCAGAATCCCTGGGGTTTGAATGGCAGCCTGGCCACCTGACACACACACATGACCCTGGCTACAGCTTGTGTCTTGTGGCTGATAAATGATGTTCCTGGGAAAGAGGAGAGGGAACTGCTGGGAGGACCGCCAGCCCCAGGTGGGGAAAGGAGGGGGTCTTGCAGTCCAGCAGACTAGGCACAAAGGGTTCAGAATTTTGTCCAAGGCTACACAGTGCTGGGGTTTGGACCTAGGAGTTCTGACTCTACAGTCAGTCTCTCAGGCACGAACCTGAGGAGGATGTGGGTGAGGAGCTCTGGCCAGCTTGGCACCGTCCATTGACCTGGCACCGTGCGCCATCCTGCCTCATGTCCCCAGGTATGAGGCGACAGGCTTGGGCAGGGTGCTCTGCCATCAGTAATTGACCAGAGCAGAGCATGCTAGTCTCTCCAAGGGGAAGGGGCTATCCACAGGTAAAATCTTGGTCAGGGGAGGCATTGATCTTGGCACAAATAACACAAGGCTACGTGTCAGGCCTGTAAATTGCCCATTAATGGGACTGGAGATCCCGTGGGGGAGGTCAGGAGGGGCCCTGGGCCCACGGGGCACCTCTGCAGGCCAGGGTGATGCTGCAGCTGGACTCACAGGGAAGGGGGCTAAGCCTGGGCAGCCAGGATGGGGAGAGAGGTCACTGTCCAGCTCCGAAGTCGCACTTCTGCCATCACCAAGTTTGCCAGGCCCTGAACAGCCCCAGCTTGGAGAGAAAAATTAGATGTGAGCCAGTGGGATGCCTGGGAAAGGCATGTGGGAAGAAGGACGAATTTCTGTAGTCATGCAGACTGGGTGTGTGCCCTGGATCTGAGGCTTTGCAGCTGTGTGAGCTTTCATGTCACTATATTCTCTGGGTCTCAGTGTCCTCATCTGTAAAATGGGGTTAGTAGCAGAAACTATAGTACACCAATAGAATAGGTGAGAGAATGAAAATGGAGAGTATCACAGGGCCTGGTGGGGGCTCGTGCAGGTGGGTACTGTGATGTTGACTTGTTTGCTGGAATAAAGGAAGTGGGGAGGGTGGGGGGAGCTAGGAAGGGGCTGGAAGAGGACTGGCTAGCTGAGTATCCTCATAGTGGGAAGGTACCTTCTGCACACAGTCCCCATTCACTCCTCATGGCAGTGCTAGTGAGGGGCCTCTGTTGATTGGCCTCTTTCCAGATGAGGAAACAGACTCAGCCAGGCTAAGCCCAAAGACACAGAGCAGTAACTGGCTGCACTCAGGATTTGAATCCAGCCCACCTAGATCCCTGTCCTCCTGACTGTACTGCTTCCTCCTGTAGCCTTCAGCTCTGGAGATCCACCATCAGCCATGTGACTGTTTGTGCAATAGCTGATTCATCCTGATGAGGATTGGCCATGGATCAGGGCAGAGTCTGTGACTGTGGCTTTTGCTCTTGGCTTTCCTGGGACCTGGGCAGTGCCTTTGGTAGGAGGGGGAGCCAGGGCCCTGGCCATTAAGGCCACTCTAGTGACCAGGAAATGTGGCCCATGCCTCCCCACCCCCTCCATGACCCTTCTCAAAGCCTGCCCTGCTCTCCTCTCTGCTCTGTGGCGCTCCCATGGCCCTCAAGGCTGGTGGACACCTTCACTCTCCACCTCATCCCCTTCCCCTCCCCACAGTCCCTGCCATGCCTGGGACTTGGCCACGTCCCCTTGGACATCTCGTGCTATGATTTGAAGGTCCTCTCCAAAATGCATGTTAAGTTGAATTGCCAATGGGATGGTACTGGGAGGTTTGTGGGGCCTCTAAGAAGTGACTAGGTCATGAGAGTCTGTGGTCATGGACGGATTATCTTGGGAGTGGGTTAGTTATTGCAGAGTGGGCTCCTGATAAAGGAAAAAATCAGCCCCAGATCCCTCTGTCTCATGAATGACTCCTTACCACTGGATGCCTTCCACCATGGAATGACCTTTACCAGATACTGATGCGATGCTCTTGGACTTCCCAGCCTCTGGAACCATAAGCAAAATAAACTTTTTTTAAAAAAGTAAATTATGCAGTCTGTGGTATTCTGTCATAGTAGCAGAAAACAAATGAAGTCATCTAGGCAGCTCCCTGATGACTCCCAACCTCCAGGCCCATCCCTCTACCCCCTCCCCTCACATGGTCATCTTTTTTGGAGTGGGGGCTTTGCAGTCAGACAGACAAGGGTGACTTACTGGCTTCCCTCTCACTGAGGTATGGCTTTCAGAGAGTTGTTTAACCTTCTCAGACTCAGTTTCCTCATCTGCAAGTTGAATGGCAAATATCTGTAAAGGGCTTGCCTGGTGCCTGGTCACACTATGTGCTCAGTAAACAAGGCTTAATATTTCACCCCATCCATTCTCCAGATGACACTATTGATAACCCTCTGCCCATTTGGTAGTCTAATGTTTTTAGCCTGGTATTTAGGGCCTTTGACAGTTTGTCTCCAGCTTCTCTCCAGCCCCATCTGCCTTTGCCCCCACATTCTGAGTGGAGTTTTTTTCTGACCACTTGCTGTAACTTAAACATTCCTCATATTCTCTCAAGTTGTCCCTTTTTATGAAATTATTTTTCTCACTGACCCCTTCAACTCCCCCTACCACAGCTCAAGGCCTAATCCCATCTTCCCTCAGGAATCCACTAAACTTCTAACCACACCTCCTCCAGAAAGCCTTCCAGGATGCTCCAGTTGAGCAGAACTTCCCCTTCTTTTTAAGCCCTGTGCTCCAGCTTAGAGACTTCCTGGCTCCAGGCAGTGAGCTCTTTCCCACCTCTGAGCCTGTGCATTTGCTGTTCCCTCTGCCTGGAATGCTCTTCCTCTAGCACTGCACGGGACTGGCACACACCTACCTCTCAGCTCTCTGCTCAGATATCACCCTTCCAGAAAAACCTTTCCTGACCAGCCTCGTTAACCCTGCCCCAGCCTCCAGGCTCACTCTGTACTGTCACTTTGCTGTGTCTTTCAGTGCACTTGTCAAGACCCACTGAGTCTGCTTTTTGTCCTAAGCACGTCTTGCTGGATGGAGGCTGTATGAGTTGACTCATCTGTCACAATCATTCCTGTTCCTCAGTGCAGGTGATTCTCTAAGAGTCCCCCACTAAACATGGGAGACCAGAGGGAGACAGGAAGGAAGATGAGAAGGAGGAAAGAGGCAGGGAGGGAGGAAGAAGGAAAGAAAGAGGAGGGGAGGAATGTAAGAAGGAAAGAAGGCAGGGGTGAGGTCAAGGCACTCTGGATGGAGCAGTGTCAAGTGCTTAACAGAGTTCTCATGGCCAATATGTTTTGTTTGGTTCCTTGATCTTGTCCCCTCACAAAATTCTGAATTCTGCCAAACCACGTTAAGTCCGCCGTCAAAGTGAAGCATCTTGGGGAGCCGGATCTCTCACCCTGAGGGCAAAATTCAATTTTGAAATGATCCTTATTTCAGCCTCCCTGTGAGACCTGGAGCTGGCATTTCACAGCCTGTTCACCTGGATAGTTTCTCCCCAGTTCTCCCTCTGCCCCTCTCCTGTGCTTGGCTTCCATCTCTTAAAGGTAACACAGCAGAGAATTGCAGCTGGCGTCATGGTAAGCTTTTGGTTCTCATGGTGACTTTTTTGCACAAAGCCCTGTCTTTCAGTGTCTGTCTGGAAAGGGAGGGAGGTGCTCCCTGTCACTGGACAGGAGAAGGGGCAGACGAGACTTTGCAGACTGGACATCTGTGGGAGCAGGAGGGATGTCTGAGAGGGCGACAGCGCCCTCATCCCTGCTGGTAGAGAGACTGCAGATTTTGCTTTGATTGATCCCTGCTCTTCATGCCTGCACTTCCTTCCATTCTCTTTTGCGTTTACCTGCCAGAGCCCAGCCCTGCACTTGGGCTGGTCACTTTTCTGTTCACCAAGTCAGTCCTTCATTTGTTTGTTTATTCATTCATGCATTCATACATTCTGTCCTATTCATCCCTCCATGATAGTTGGGACTCTGAGTCATGATCCATGCAAAAAACTCTGGGGTTATAGAGACCTAAAGACGTACGGTCCACCTCCAGACTCCAGGGTATGGCCCAGTGGCCATGACTCTTAGGGGGGATGAGCACTTGGCACATGGTAGGTGCTTCTAGCAGTTGGAAGGTGCGGCAGCATGTAACAGAAAGTCCAATTACAGAAGCAATTGAGACACAAAGTGTTCTCACATAACCAGGGTTTTAGACCAGGATTTGCCCAGCTACAGCCATGAGCCAGTGAGGACCACTGCCTGCCTCTCTGCAGCTCCCAAGCTAGCATGCTTTCACAGACACTTACAAATGACTTGACAACAGGGAAAACTAAAGTAACTTTGAATCCCAAGTAGGTACACTGTTGTCTCCTCTGCCAAAGAGAATGTCATTCTCATTATTAGAACCGTGTTATCAAAAAATTGTCCTTATTATTATATTTTAAATTTCATCAGTAAAAGATTTGTGGAAATTTGTTTTCTCTCTTATTAAATTAATATTTATGTAATATCCTTGATTTTGCTTCTTGGTTCACTAAATCTAAAATACTTACCATTTCTCCCTTCACAGAAAAATGTTTGCTGATCCCTGTTCTGGAGGAAGGTGGTTTCTACTTGGGCAGATACTCAGGGTTCGTCAGTGAGGACTTCTTCCCTCTTTATCATCCTTGATGTGCTGGCTTTGTATTCTTAACTTTTTGCCTCATGGTTGTACGATGGCTGCCACAGCTCCAAACATCACGTGCCCTCATGACAGCATTCAAATCAGGAAGAAAGAGTAAGGGACAGAAAGGGATACTTCCTAGATCAGCTCTTTCCCAAGAGCAAATTTCCCCCTATCCCCCAATGTCCAGGTCTAGGTCACATGCTTACTCCTAAAACAATCTCTGAAGAGGGGGAATGGGGTGCCTGGCTCAGCTCTGACCCACCGAAGGGCTCTGGGTGGATCTGGCACAGACTGGTGCCAAGGGCCCCTTCTTTGCTCTGCTGATGTCACAGGGTCCTGGCTTGCGGCTAGGCTGGCCTCTTTCCCGACCCTATTTTCTGTTTTTCTTGGAGCGCCAGGGCCCAGACCTGCTTGTGGGATGGGGAGATTTGTCCACTGTCCTGTCTGCCCCTTCTCCCCTGGACAATAAATGGATACATTCCATGTCATCAGTGGTGGGGACCCATGCTGGTCAGGCTCTGTCACTGGATCTTGGTCGTGAATTGGCAACTGGCATACTTTGGAAGGCAGGATACTTCTATGCAGAATGTGAGCATATGCTAACGATGGATAATTACCTCTATATTTATAGATTTATCAAAACATGCAAACCCGATTCCACGACTACACACCTACAGCGCCTCACAATGTAATAATTGCCCGAGGTGCCTTGCCAGCATCGTGAGGTGAGCCTGGGCACCTGGTGGAACATGAGGCCTGCAGCCCAGTCCTGCTGGGGCCTCGGCTGTCACTGCCACTGGCCCCATGCAGACCTGCCCATTGTTGCCTTTACCAGTCTTCCTGACCCTCCCGATTCCTAGTTCATGGGGGCAGAAGGGAGGGTATCTGGACAGAGGGAACAGCATGTGTGAAGGCCCTGAGACAGGAGGGACGCAATGACTGGAAGCACCCAAGTTAAACCTGCATGGAGTAGAGTGGAGACTCAGGGAAGGACAGGCTGGCAGGGGGAGTGGGGTGGGGACACATTACTGGACTTTGTGGCTAGAGTCGAGACTGAGGGTAGGAGAGGTGAGCAGCATCGGGGAGGAGGGGGAGTAGCTCCCTGCCCCAGCGGAGGTGAGGGATGAAGCCCCACTCCCAGGTTCTGGGCAGAGGCTGAGACCCGGGTGCTGGGGACAAGGGAGTGTAAGGGAGGCGATGGCAAAGGTCAGTCCTTTTAAGGGGATTGTCTGGGATTCGTTACCCAGGTGCCCAATGATGTCTGGACCCCCATCAGGAAATGCAAATTTAGCAACAGCAGGAATGGATATATTTAGTTGAAACCCCCACCCCCCTACAAAATTGCAGGCAGTTCACCATTTTGACATGTAAAGGCGGCAATTTTAATAGAGCCAGGCTCATATTTTTGGCACCAGCAGTGGCCAGGTTGCTTTTACTTTATCAAAATGATACTTTCAGTAAGAAACCTACCTCATCCTTCTGTCCAGCCCTTCCCTGCCTGGACGAGAGAATCTCTAAAAGAAGGTAGAAGAATCTCCATGGGAACCTTGCCCAAATGTTGACCGGAGACTTGATGGCTTCATTAGTATCATCTGGGGAGCTTTGGAAGTGTGGATGCCCAGGTACATCCCCTGAGACTCAGATCAGCGGGCTTGGGATGAGCTGCCAGCTGCACACTGACAAGATCCCTCCCTCAGCTTCTGTGGCTGACAGCCCAGCGAGTGTTGATTTCTTGACCCTGCCTTGCTGAGAGACACCATCAGCGTCCTTATCCCAGCATCTGGGATCCCCAGGACCAGGCCTTACCTCCCTTTGCCCTAGCAATCTCTTCCTCTTTCCTGTGGGAATTCCTGGCAGGGCTGACGGAATACGATTTGATTAAACATGATGTTTCACCGCAGGGCCATTGTGTGACAATTTCTGTGACTCTGAGTCTGGTGTCACACCTCCATTTCACGACTGGGGAAACAGAGGTGCAGGGCTCACAGGGTGAGGGTTTTAACTTCTAGTTCTTTATCCAAGACCACAGCTGTCACTGTTTCTGCTTCTTAGGCTTCATTTCTTCATTCACTTATTCATCTATTCAATAAGTGTTTATTGAGCACTTGCCACATGCTTAGTCCTGTTCTAAGTGCTGGGGTCCCACAGGAAACAAAACAGGCACAGCCTGTTGAGGAAGGACAACAGGTCCAATGGGTAAAGAAACAAAAAAAACTGCACTCTCTTTAGATTCAGACAGCTTATTACATAGATAAATCACAAACACAATGTCAGCAAGGTGGCAGCTCCCATGTCCCATAGGATGACCTGAAGACTGAGGGCCAGATGACAACATGATATAGACTGTGGAGTGTTCTGTGGCTGAGGGCCCATCCACCCCATGGTTCTGCCCTGAAGAAGCTGTTCTCCTGTTCCGGGGTTCACAGGGCTTTCTGCCAAGATGTGGATCAGCGGTGGATCTGTCCTGCCTACATGTCTCTGTGGAAAGAATAAGGTGGCTGAGCCCTGTGGTAGGACCACTGTTGTGTACTCTCAGGGGTCCATCTGAAACCACGGTTTAAAGTTCCCAGGTAATTCCAGTGGGCAGACCGTGGTGGACACGCTGGTCTAGGTTTTGGATGCTCTCTGAGGATTCCCTCTGGCCCTGCCTGACACACACACACACACACACACACACACACACACACACACACACACTATATGCCAAACACAGTATATACATTTACATCTGTCTCATATATGATGCTTAACTGCCAAGCACCATCCACTCATCTTGCCTCCTGGGGCTCACCTACTCTGCAAAAGGGGTCTTTAGTTCCACTTTTTAGAGGAAGAAAGGGAGAAGCCCCAGAGCTGATAAGTGGCAGAGCCATGACTTAAATCCAGACTCTCCCCAAGTGCCTTCCTGGGCTCCTCACACCACTCCAGCCCTCTGAGCCCATGGTGCTGATGAGCTATTTCCAAGGTTCGGTAATGTTCTAAACATCAAACAGTGATGACCTGTGGTTCCTATTCTACTGCTTTTGGGACCCTTGCTTTGTGATTTCGACAATTATACTATCTTAATGTTGAGCATCTCTGTGTCCAATGCTGATAACTTCTTATTATTTGCTTAATAGTCTTTGACTTTGCTTTTGACTTTGCTTAATAGTCCTTGACTCTAATAGTTGCAGTGCAGCCTTTGTGACTCTGTGAACTGCCCCCAACATGAGTCTCCCCAAGGCTCCAAGTTATCCTGCTGCTTCCCTTTTAAATCCCATCCAAGCCATTCAAGCCTTCTCCCTTCTCTGGGGCCCACTTCAGACCTTCTGGGTTTATGGTCGTGTAATGTTATCAGCCATGGCAATGGCAATTAGAACAATTATGTTGAGTGATACACCCCGGCTGAATTTGGGACATGCAGACAGTCAGGGCCTCACCTGCCAGAGAGGCCACGTCACTCCAGCTATGCCGATGGGTCTCCTGCTCAACCCAGGTGATGGCATTGGCCTCAACCACAAGGTGGCAAAGTGATTTCCTCCAGGCTCGTGTGGGCAGACTGTTCTGTTTCTCTCTGGCTTCCAACCCCCAGGACTGTCCAGGGTCCCTTCTCCCTGCTCGCTCTGGAGTCTTGTGCTCACCTCTGTGAAGCTTTCACATTCTGATTCCAGATGCTGACAGACGAGGGAAGCTGATCCCCATCAGTGGTCTCCGAGCCCCAGGCCCAGGTGAAGGTGGCAGTGTGGCCGCTGGGTTTCAGTCTAAGTTCTGTCACTTTCTCACTGTAAGACCTGGGACAGGCTACTTCTCTCTGAGCTCAGTCCCCTCATGTTGTGTTGATAATAGCGACTCCCTTACTGGGTGGAGGGCAGACTTCAGTGAGGTCACATGTGTCACATGATCAGCGATCACCAGTAAACACTCCAAGGACGAGGGCTGTCATTATTATTAATGTTGTTGCTCTTGGTGTGTTGGGGCTGGTGATTTCCCTGGCCCCAAGTGCACCTAGGTGGGCAGCCCCACCCCCCTTGGCTCATCTCACACCTTCCCCATCTCCTACTCTCCTCTTCCCTAGCTCCCCATCTCCTTTCTGGACCGGGAGCCCTTGCAGTTCCTGCCTCTGCCCTGCCCTCTACTCCAGCTGAACCCTTGTCCCCAAGTCTCTCCTCCATTCAGGTCCCTGTACAAATGTCACCTGCTCTGAGAGGCCTTGAAGCCAGTGCAGTCCAGCTCCACCCACCTCTGCAGCTTCAGCACCTGCCACAGTCCCTCCATTCAAGATGATCCAGGCAGAAGGGCTTTCTTCCGCCACTCACATATCTGAGCCTTTGCACATGTTCCCTCTGCCTGCAGCATCCTCCACGCTTCTCCCCTGGTTGGCTCCTGCGCCTCCTTCAGGTCTCCTCCAGGAAGCCCGCCTGATCTTCCCACAGGTAGGTCTCCTGCTAGCCCTCATCACCTTAGAGCTGATTCTTTTCTTAGCTTTAATGTTAGTCTGTCCTATTGCCTGGAAGCCCCATGGGGCACAGATGCATCTGTCTTCATCACCCACAACTGGCACTGAGCTCTGCACTCTGAACCCAACAGGTGCTTAAGCATGTGGGGGGCCTGGCCTATCTGGGGTCTGTTGAGGGCACTGGGAGGCAGAGGCCCCATGGGGTGAAGGAAGGAATGATGGGACAGGGACAGGATGTGGGCCAGTGTGGGACAAACCCTGCATTGGCTGGAGGATAGCAGCAGGGTCTGTCTGCTCTGCTCACAGCTGCCTGAATGGTCCGGATGGAGCCAGAACACAGCCTGTCCCTTGATGAGCCCGACATGTGCGAGCAGAGCTGGACTGGTCACCAGGTGGTTGTGGGAATCAATCCACCCTTGCCCAGCATGGACCATGGGATGTGGGGAGGCTGGTGTGCCAGGAAGTGGACTGCACTCACCTTAGTAAAGATACTATCTGCTGGAAGGACTGCCCATATCCTCCTGTCACCTCCCTCGGCCTGTGCCACTTTCCTCCCCCATCTTCCCTTCCCTTCACGGGGCTTCCTCACTTGTTCTTCAGCTTTTTGCCTAACTACAAGATGATGGAACAAGAAAGGGGAGCAGAGCTGACTCTGCAGCCCCTTCTGCGAACCCAGGAAGATGTTCTGTCAATTGCAGGATGTGATGAGAAACTAGAGCAGCATTGTGTCAATTACAGCAGGTGATGGAGAGTGGGATGGAGAGTGGTGACTGGGCGGGCTGGGACAGGGGCAGAGAGCCCTCCTTGGTCACAGGGATGGGGCAGTGTGGTGGGCAGTGGAGAGAGCCCGCTCATTTCAGGACCTGGAGGTGGGGCTCTGCTGGGTCCTGGGCTTTAGTGAACCCCTGCAGCTCCACCCAGAACCCCCTGCACATACAGACACACGCCAATGCACACAGACACACACACACATCCCTCGTATACACACAGATACACACACAAACACCCATGCACACATTCATCGATCTGCATGTGCGCACACACACCAGCGCACCCCACATAACTCAAGCCCTCCTCCTCTCAGATTCCTCTCTATCACCTACGTTGTGCCCACTGTCTTGATCTTGTGTGCCTCTTACTAGTCCTCACCCAAGGCCCTGCAATATGCTCTCTGTCTTCACTGAGGGGCCAATACATGGCATTTCTGTTCCCCACCTGAATGTGGAACAAATTGAGACAATGACACAGGCGTCAGGCAGATTCACAAGAACTCCCTTCATTGCTGGAGAAGCAGCGTGAAGAGCACCGTGCAGGGAACCGTGGCAGTGACTGTTAACATTTCCTGGTATTGAGCACATCTTCCCTAGCAGCCGCCTTCCTTGCCAGGGACTCGGCCTGCACCCTGAGCTGACCACGAGGCTGCAGGAGGTGGCCCTGTCCAAGCGTGGAGCCTAAGGAGGCAGCACTGAGCTCACAGGGAACCCATGGGAAGGCTGTCACTGCCATTCCCAGCAGGAGGTGATGAAGAGTGGGGTTGAGAACATGGGCTCTGGCCCCTGAAAACCCAAGTTCAAATCCAGCCTCTGCCATTTGCTTGGACCCTTAAATTCATTAACAAATCCCTCTAGGCCTCAGAATCAACATCTAAGGATGTTGATGCACATCTTGTGGGTTTGTTGAGAAGATTAAGTTAGCTAACATAAGCAAAGTGCTTAGACTAAGACTGGCCTATAATAAATGGCTCTCTACTTTCACGGAGTCTAACTGCGTTAGCTCTGCTGCTCTTTTATTATTTTTTGTCTGGACAGAACAAGGTTGTTTCTGCCTCAGGGCCTTTGCACTTGCTGTTCTTTCTTTTGGGAATGCCCTACCTTAGATCTCAGAGTGGCTGCTCTTGCTCATTATTCACCTTTAGCCCAGAGGCTGTCTCTGCTCCCAGAGGCCTATCTGGCCCCCCTCCAAGACAGATTAGCATCTGTCCTTCAACACCTGAGTCACTGTCACATTGTCCTGTTTCATTTTCTTCAAGCACTTTGCACTCTCTGAAATCATCTTGTTTATTTACTGATTTTCCTCTTTATATATTTTTGTTTTCCTTTTGTCCATCTTATTTCCCTTGGAGGTTAACTCTGCACTTTGTGCAGAGCCTGGAGCATAGGACCATGCCTGCCTCTCCCCAAGCCTCCTCCTGGCCTCCTTCACCCTCAGGCCTGGCAGCCAGCCACTTGTTCAGCCCTGCCCCCACCGTCCTTGGCCTCCTCTCCCCTCCCCACCTTGTGGTTGAGTCATGCTGAACTCCAGAAAGTTAATAGTCTTAACGCATAATGTTTACTGAGAACAGGGGTGCTCTGGGTGCTGAGCTGATACTTTAAGTGCATTGGCCCATTCATTTATTTTTTTATTCATTCATTCAACATATTTGTGATGTTTTCCATGAGCCACACACTGTGCCAGATGATCGGGAGAGAAACGTGAGCAGAAACTCAGTGCTTGGCCTTGTGCAGCTTCCAGTTCAACTGGAAAAAACAGACATTGGCCGAAGAACAAAGGAGTGAAATTGCAAAAAGTTCTGACTTCCAGTTCCAGGACTGTGGAGAGGATTCTAGGCTGATCTGTGATGTGACTTATGACTCCCTCTGAACAATGTCATTGGTTTATTCTCCTTTCCTCCTCCATTCATTGGACATACGCTGTTCCTTCCCATGGTCAAGGACCTGGGCTGGAAGGCAAAGGAGGGTTTATCGAGCACCCATTGCATGCCAGACACTGTGACCTCATTTCATTTCTGCAACCAAGCAGCAAGGCAGACGTGACTGTCTCCACTTTGCAGTAAAAAATAAACAACAACAAAACCCCCAATGTTCGGGGCTCAGTATAGATAACAAAGCACATAGTCTGGTCTCCTGGCCAGGTCTAAGCGTCAGTGACACCTTCTATCCATCTTGTCTCCCCAGGGAGGGCCTCCCCCTCCTGTAACAATACAGGAGACTGTGTTATTATTATGGTAATGACAATGGTAGCTGCTGTGGCAGTGGAAGCAGCTGAAAGTGCCCTTCCTAGCAGAGCTCCCCTGAGACTGTCACGTGGAAGCACTTTACTCACATGATGTTGTTTCCTCTGTGCTACAAGTGGGCAGGTGCTGGGCCCATCTTGCACACACGGTTATGGCTCTGTGGGGGATGAGGGACTGATCCAAGGGTACTAGAGAGTCGGTGCAGGACTCAAACTTAGGCCTGGACCAAAGAGAGGTGGGATGGATATTTCTGCAAAGTGAGGAGAGAGGCCAAGAAGTAAGGGAGGAGGGAACATGCCCGGAGGGAGACTGAGATGAGGCCATGAGCTTCCAAGAGAGGGGTGGGCAGGGCAGCAACCTGGGGTCCCCATGGAGCATTTTGGCTCCTGGGTCCAGGCCCAGGTAAGGCCCGGGTGTTCCTAAGTGTCCAGGGACACCTTTGGAGCCTGGACCACCCCCCAACCTCCTCCATTTTTTCTTTGCTTAAATTATATCACTCAGTGCTCTTCTGTAATTTGTAAAGAGTCCTGACTCAGGTGCCAAAGAAACCTGCTTATTAACAATAACAACAACAACAATAAACTGCTTAAAAAAGGTAACAATTCCAACAATGGGAGTCTCTTGCTCAGAAGGGCCTCATCAAATAAGAGGAAGAGGCTTTTGCAAACCTATATGGAAATTAAACCTGCAATCTGGGCGCACATTTGTTTGACAAGTGATAATTAACTGCTGACAATATAATTTCAGTTTGAATGCAACTGTGTTTTTTATTAAAAATAATCAAAGGGATCCCTGAGTCTGGGAGTCTAGCTTCCAACAATGGATGCTGAGCTCCTCTGTGGAAAGGTTCATAGGGCTGGCATCAAGTGCCCACTGTCCCTGACTAGGTGGGGCATGGACCCCCAAAGTGATGCTGAGAACATCTCCGGGGCTGCTTGCAGAAGGCAGCCCAGCCAACCCTCTCTCACTGCGTCCAGTATCCTTCTCTGGGAATCTCTGGCCCAGGTGTGCCCAGGGCTGGCCGACAGTCAGTTTGGTGCCGACCCTCGCTTCAGGGAGGGATGGAACACTCTTGTTTCTGCAGCCTCTATCGTGTTCATGGTCCTGCAGATATCATATTCTATCCTCCCATTTTATAGGGAAAGAAACTGAGGCTCAGAGACCAGTCACTTGCTCAAAGCCACATACTTGGTGAGGGGCCAGATGGAGCTCTGAACTCTTTCCTGACTGACTCCCATGTCTGTGCCTTGTACCCTGCCCACCTCCCTTTTCTCTAGTCAACTCAGCTCCTCTGTTCCTCAGTTTCCTCTTCTATAATATGGGGATAATAATGGCACTTACTTCATGAGCTCTTTGTTAAGATTAAGTAAGTTCATGTACAGAGCAGTACCTGGCACATAGAATTTCCTCAGTAGATGTTAGCTGTGATGCTTATTATTAATCAATTCAGATAATAGGTAATATTTGTGATCTCCTGGTGAGACCAGCTGAGCTACTCCTGTGCATCTGAGTCCCATTTGCAAGGGATAGCCATACGAAGAGCCATATGAGCAGGAATAATGCCAAGCAAGGGTTTGCTCCCTGGCCTCTGAGGTTGGACTTCTCTGAGCACAGACACTTCAGTTACTTGGTAGCTGCAGTCACAGAAGTTCTGCCTGTCTCATCCAAACTCAGCTTGTGGCCAACTATGACCTGTGGGATCATTTTCCTCTACACTTTTATCCCTTAAGTCTTCTTAGATGTCCATAGAATTTATACCCCCTCTTACTTTGTTCCTGCCCCACTCACTACACGGAATCTTTCATGGCTCTTGGAACATTCTATGCTGTTTAACATCTCCAGCCTCTCCATCTTGCCTTAGACTCAGTGAGTTCAAATGTGCCCAGGGTGGGTGGGGGAGGAGATAGACCCAATTTGGATACCAGGTTCTGACTTCTGCTCCTGAAAATGTTCCCTCCTCAAGCCCTAGAAATGTTTTAGCAAATAAAGCAAGGGAAAGGGAACTCCCTGGGGGATAAAGAGGAACGGACAGGCAGAGCAGAAAGCAAGTAGTGAATAGGTGAGGCACCCACCATGTTGCTGTTCATGCTAACAAGGCTCACACTCTTGGTCTCACCACTCTGCTAAGCACTTGGGTTCGATGCCTTCTGGGGATGGGAGACAATGCCCTGGGCACCATCCAGGGAGTTGCATAAAGCTGGGACCTTCAAAAGACTGAACCTCTGTGACACACAAGAAAAATCACCCATTCCCAAGAATTGGGAAACAACAGGGGAGCTCGTCACTTTCTGCTTGGACTCTGAGAGGGAAGAGAATCTCTTTGGGTCAGGCTATAGGTTTCTCTTGGATTTGAGGTTTTAATTTATATTACAGATATTGTTTGTAAACCCCAAACTAAGCAGTTAGCCTATAATTGACCATAGGCAGGTGAAACTATTCCAATCTGGAATAGCTCAGGAGGGATTCTCATAAATAAAGCTCCATTGAAGAGGAACCCCAAATCCCAAATTTCAAAATGAATGAGAAAACTATCATGAGTGAGAGTTAGTAGCCATGAAAATCAGGAAGATAAAACCCAAAGAACCTCAACAATAGAACAATTCTGATAGAAATTATATGATAAATATATTTACAGTGTCTAAAAACACAGAAATCAAAATTACCGGAATAGAATAAGATACTGTAAGAAAGAACAAGCACATTAGAAAAAAAGAAAGACAATAAAAGTTATAATCATTGCAATGGGAAAAAAATCCCCAAAGTGTAGACAAAACAGTAGGTTAGGTAGACCTGGGGGAAGAATCAGTTACTGGAGTACAGACAAGAGGAAATTGCCCTGAACGTATCACAGAAAAGAATGGAGAAGGGAAACGTGGAGGAGAGCTCTGGAGACCTGACAGAGAGGATGAGAAGGCTCAGCAACCCTTCATCAGGCTTTTACAGAATACATGAAAGACTTGGATTCTGAGTTTCAAAAATAAGCTGGTAGGTGCAGTACACATAAAACCAGGGAATTTCCAGTTTCAGCTCTGGCATGCAAGGATCTTGGAAATCAACATTCCCATTTTTACAAGAAGAAGCTGGACAAATAGAAAATCAATCACTTTTTTTGGCTTCACCAGTGAGTTGAAGTTGCAGAGCAAACCATCACCCTATAATCTGGAGGGAAACCAGAGTCCCAGCTGAGAGCTGTCTGCTTGGAGCAGAAGCTTCTGGAGTCATGAAGTGGTAGGAACACTTAAACAATACTTCTGACAGATTACTGGAGGTTGAGTATGAACTAGCGTGTGGGTGGGAAATACTTGGGCACTACAGTCTTGAGGGGTGCCCAAACTTTGCAAGAAATATTAGGCCATCTTCTTTAGGCATAGGGACAATAATATGATTAGAAACACATCTACACAAAGAAAGAAAAAGTGTTGAAGAAAAAATAAATGAAGATAAAAGGAAATTTTTTTTCATTCTTAATCTAGAGCTGTTTGTTAAAATGTTTAATGTAATAATCATATATTGGTTGATTGTAAAAGACGAATAAATAAGATGAATGGCAGCATTGTCACAAGGAATGATAGGGAGGAATTGGGAATACTGTTCTAAGGTACCTGTACTATGTGTCAAGTGGAAGAGTGTTATTCGGAAGTAGACCTAGATTAGTTAAAAGTATATACACACTCGAGGGAAGTCATTCAGATTTCTTTTATTTTTTATTTTTTATATTTTTTTTTGAGTTGGAGTCTCACTCTATCGCCCAGGCTGGAGTGCAGTGGCACGCCCACGACCACCACAGCGTCGACCTGCTGGGCTCCAGCGATCCTTCTGCCTCAGCCTTCCAATGAGCCAGAATTATAGGCACGCTACCATGCCTGGCTAATTTTTTTGATTTATTGTAAAGGCAAGGTCTCACCAAGTTGCCGGGGCTGGTCTCGAACCCACGGGCTCAGGCAATCCACTTGCCTCAGCCTCCCAAGGTGCTGGAATACAGGCTGAACCACAGAGCCCGGCCAAGATTTATTTTAAAAAGGAGTGTAATTGATACATTGAGTGAAGAGCAAATGGAGGACTATGGAATGCTTAGTTAAAACTAGAGAAGGGCGGGGCTTGGTGACTCAGCCTATAATCTCAGCCCGTTGGGAGGCCAAGGCGAGTGGATTACCTGAGCCCGCAGGTTTGAGACCTACCCAGGCAACTTGGTGAGACTTGTCTCTACAATAAATAAAAAATTAACTGGTTGTGGTAGTGCGTGCCTGTAGTTCCGGCTACTTGGAAGGCTGAGGCTGAAGGATCTCTGGAGCCCAACAGGTCGAGGCTGCAGTGGCTGGGAGCGTGCCACTGCACTCCAGTCTGGGTGACAGAGTGAGACTCCAACTCAAAACAAAAACAAAAACAAAACAAAACAAAACAAAACAAAACAGACTAGAGAAGGTGGAAAATAAAAATGAATGGCAGTGAATAGAAAACCGTTACAAGCATGGCTGCTATAAAGCCAGATATATCAATAATCACTTTAAATGAAAATCAATCTAAGCACATTAATTAAAAGATGATCCAAATGGATAAGAAAGCTAAGACTCAATTGTACGTTTTCTATAAGAAACCCACTTTACATGTAAAGACTCTAACAGTTAAAAGTAAAGAGATGGAAACAGATATCTGATGTTAACATGAATCAGAAGAAAGCTGGAGTGCCGTGCTGATTTCAGACAAAGCAGGCCTCAGAAGGTTTCCTTATCAACCAACTTGGTCTAATTGACATTTAAAGAACACTCAAACTCACTAAGAATATTCACCAAGATAGATCACATTCTGAGCCATAGAACACACCTTGGCAAACTCTTTAAAAAAGAAATAATACAAAGTATATTCTTAGACCACAATGAAATTAAACTAGAAATTAATAACGGAAAGCTGGAAATCCCCTACCATCTGGACACTGAATTTATACAATTCCAGGTAACATAAGGGCCAAAGAAGTCTCAACAGAAACTTAAAAAATATTTTGAACCTAAATGAAAACGAAAACACAACTTTTCAAAAATTCTTAGGATGCAAAGAAAGCGGTACTTAAAGTCAACTTTGTAGCATTACACACCTATATTAGAAAAGACGAGGCCTGGCTGGGTGGCTCAGTCTGTAATCCCAGCACTTTGGGAGGACGAGGTGAATGGATTGCCTGAGCTTGCGGGTTCGAGATCAGCCCGGGCAACTTAGCAAGATCTCGTCTCTACAATAAAAAATCAAAAATTAGCCAGGTGTAGTAGAGCACGCCTGTAGTTCTGGCTACTTGGAAGGCTGAGGCGGAAGGATCTCTGGAGCCCAGCAGGTCAACGCTGGAGTGGCCGTGAGTGAGCCACTGCACTCCAGCCTGGGGGGCAGAGTGAGACTCTAACTCAAAAAAAAAAAAGAAAGAAAAGAAAGCTCTAAAATCAATATCCAAGTTTCCACCTCAAGAAACTAGAAAAGGAAGATCAAAATCCTATAATCCAGCAAATTCTACTCCATCCCAGAACATGCAAGTTCTACTATATGTTTATGCAAACTGGAAACTATTAATAGCAGAGTGAATAAATAAAATACAATATATCCATAGACTACTAAATGGCAATGAGAATGAATAAGCCAAAACTGTACACAACATGGATGGATATCCCAAACGTTGAGAGAAACAAACCAGACTTAAAAGAGTACTATTCTATTTTATAAAGTTCAAAAACAGGCTCTATGCTGTTAAGAAGTCAGGACAGCAATTACACTTGGTGGACCTGTGGTTACTGAGAGGGGTCACACATGAGCTTGTTGCAATGTTTCGTGTTTACTTTGTAGAAATTCACTCAGCTGGACACTTACAATCTGGGCATTTTTCTGTAGGTATGATATGTATCAATACAAAGTTTTGGTTAGAAATGGCAACCAAAGAAAGACCTGATTACTTACCAAGGAAAGACAGTGAAACGGACAACACACTTTTCAACAGCAACAACAGAAAACAGTGGAATCTACATTTCTGGTGCCAAGAGAAATAACTTTCAAAGTAGAATTCTAGAGTAAATTGAGAAAGAAAGAAAGATCTTTTCAGATGATATCTGAGGGATGTTATCCCTCCCAGGCTGTTGATGGGAGCCCAAGCACACGACACACTTCTCAGAGGATGCTGCCAGCGGAAAGATAGAGAGGATCGAAGATACAATGTTGAGTGAAGGAATTGATGAGGTTGCATTGATTACATAACGCAGGGGCCATCACAACAATGATGGAAATGTAACTAAGAGATCTGTGTGTTGTTGGGAGGGTATGGGGGGGTGGGGCAGGATAGATTGATTTAGACTGTGTTAAGTCAAGTGTGCTTGTTAAAATATTAAGGTTAACCAAGAAAGAAGAGCGATAGATTGTATATTTTCCAAACCAGTAGAGGAAAAAAAGGAATAAAGACTTGATCAATATATGGCAGAAAATGAGCCAAAAGAAAAAAAAAAAGGTGGCGAAGAAACCCTGTAAGTAGAAAGTACAAGTAAGAAGGCAGAATCCTGGCTCTGGCATTCACACCTGTGCATGACTTTGAGCAAAGCACCTAGTGATGTCACTGCTCTGAGTCTCAGTTTCCTCATCTGTACAATGGGAGAATGATGTCTCCTTGCAAGGCTGTCATGGAATGCAGACACTGCCCGTCCAGTCCTCAGTGCAGGGGCCACAGGCGGGGGTGAGTGGCCCTCCTCCCCTTTGCTCCTGGGGTCTCATGTAAGAAATAGAGTTTATGCTCGTCGCAGCGTGTGTCTTTTTCCTTTTCTTCTTGGATGGCAACACTTTCAGCGGTCAAGTTTATTTTATCAGAAGAAGAGATAATCTAATGGGATCAAACAGTCCAGCAGGACATTTCCAAAGGGACAAAGAGGCGATAAGTGTCTCTCTGAAGAGAGCCCTGCTTTGTCTTTATTCTTTACCTGGTTGATAACAGCATCAGCCATGTTTCAGATGCTTGTGGTGTCCTGTGGGCAGCACTGTTTTACCCCTCTTCCTTCTTTTAAACTCATTGTACAGCCCTGTGAGAGCGGCATCATCCCCAGTTAGAAGTGAGGCGATGGTTGGTGGTTTGGAAGGTGAAGGGAAACTGCTCAAGGTTGTGGGCAGCTGAGACTCAAATTTGTGTCTGTCTGCACTGAAGCCCTCAGTTTTTTTGCCCCTTAAATTCCCAGAAACCTCCAGGCATTTCACTATTGAGGAACTGGTCCTGATTGAGAGTCAGTGTGTCTTCCTGGGGGGTGGGGGGGGTGGGGTGGGTGCTGGGGCTGCCCCCAGCTGGACTTGCTGCGGGACTGCAGAGGGTATGAAGGAGTCCATGTCAGAATGGGCTGCTGGACAGAGCCTATGCAGGTGAATGGCTGGGGACAGTCACTGTGTCTCTTTGTCCAACATCATCGGTAGAGCAGGGGAGATGTGCAGGTCCTGGAACTGGTGGAAGTCCCTTAGGCAAGAGGCCCAAGGTCACTCAAGGCCATACTCCCTGGGGGCCACCAAGAGGCACCATTAGGTCTCTGACTTCCCTGGGCACAGAGTAAAGGATACCAGTGCTCAGGGCAGGACCATCTGGCAGAACTGACTGTGGCCTTTCCATTTCAGAAATCCCCCCACTCCTCCTGTGTCCAGGGTGAGGCACCCCCCTCCTCACAGCATCAAGACCATTAGGATTGACCTGGACTCCTTCTTCTGCCTCGTCTTCCTCTACACACACACACACACTCCAGCTAGATCCATCAGCTGCATGTGGCCCTCTTAAACACTCCAACATCTCACCAGTCCCCTGCTTCCTCACATGCCATCCTCTCCCCAGAGAGCCCTCCTTCCCCACCTGTCTGCCAGGCGAGTTTCCCCATCCCCCTGACTCAGCTCTTGAGTCCTCTGACTCTCTGAGCTCAGATTTCTCACTCTGCACCCCTCCAGTATTGTGAGTTTACCCCACCAAGACACCCTACATTGGGTGGGGTTTGTTCAAGAACCAGGTCTGTGGGCCCAGAGCAGGCGCTGGACACATACTTGCTGAGAGCTTGAGTGTGGTGGCTCAGTCATGCTGTCCTTCCCCATTGGTGAGGGACTGGGACCTGACACATACAGGTATCCAACTTGGCCTCTGCTCCCAGAACCCAGCCCGGGCCTGGCACAGGAAGGGTGCTCAATGAAGGGTTGGTGAATGAATCAATACAAGTGTGCAAAGCCACCTGTTATAGACTGGCTGAGCCAGTAATGGCCCTGTCACTGAATAGCCCTTCGGACATGTTCCATGTTTTCCCTAGCTTAGACTGGCCTCCTCCTGCCCTACCCCCAGCCAATTCCATAAGGTCCTGCTGGGGGAGGCTGACTGCCACCGGATTGGAAGAGGCAGGCCTTGGGCAGGGAGATGAAGCCCATCAGGCTTGGGATGAGGTCACACTCAGAGAAAGGGCTTGCTGAATCCACAGATGGGTGCCTGTGTGTACAGGATGCCCAGTCTTGGAGAGAGAGAAGATGGTTTAGAATGAGCAGTAATTACTGAAACATCAGACTTCTGGAAGCAAGAGGAAACTCCAGGACCACAGATGCAGATCCGAGGCCCAGGGTTCAGTCCCCGTGAAGGGCAGCAGGGATGGCATTGGAGCCCTGCTGAGGGACCTGGGCTCTCCCCCAGCTGCTCTGGGCACTCCCTGGGACATGGGCAAGCCTCTGCTCCTGTCGACTCCATGGGGGTCAGACCCACTCCCTTACCTCTTGGTGATGCTGCAAGAGACCTGGGCTTTATTGTCCTCACCTGAGCCTGTGGAGTCTCCCTTCACACACAGCCACACCTGCCCATGTCCACACTGCCAGATCACAGATACCAGAGGCGGTGATAGCAAGCAGGAGATGGTGGGCACAGGTGGACACTGAGGGAGTCGAGGGAGCCAGGGACAGCCTGGAGGAGTGACAGGAGGCAGGGCATATGACATGTGACATGAGAATGTGTGATGAGGGGCATCTGTTCACCAAGCCATGTTTGTTCTGAAGGGACTTGGGGCAGCACCCCAAACATGCCCTTATCCAGCTCATTTATTGCCTTGGCCCACACTTACTGAGCGCCTGCTACGTCCTGGCCCTGCGTGGTGCTGAGACGCACTGTGGAACGAGACTTGGGCTGGGGGAGACACATGCCAAGAGAAGACACGCTGCTTCCCCCGATGAAGGTTGTTTCCTCAATATGGGGGTGCAGAGTGGACAGTGAGGGGCTCTGAACAGAACAAGTTTCCCCCAGGGAGGCTGGGAGTTAGGGACTTCATCCTCGTGCCACAGATGTGTGAACGACATGTTTAATGTCATGTGGCAGTGGATGGGGCCAGGACTTCTGAGACCTGGGGCCCTAGTCCCATGCCTTCTCACTGGACCCCATGCCCTCAGGAGTCACAGGACTACCAACTTCAATCCCACCTCTCCCTCCCAAGCTACACAGCAAATCTTCCCCCGCCAGTGTTAACTACCTCTCCTGGAGGTTAATTGGTAAAGAGACCATGAAAATTGCTATTTTAATAGCAATTATTAAAATCATGCCGGGGGCTTGCTGGATAATGGGTAATTATCTGCAACAGAGCAACAATACAGCCAATCTGTTTAGCTCTTTCCAGCGAACCCTGAGCAAGTCCTGGGGAGCAGCCAGCTTCCACTGATATTCATTTAATAATAATCTAATTGATGTCAAATGGAAGTCACTTTAAAAACGTTCCCCTAGAGAGATGTGGCCTGCTTGCCAAGACCTCAGCTCCAGGGTGTCCCAGTGAAGTCCCGTGGAGTTTGGCAATATCATTCCCCATACCCCCTCACCCCTCACATTTGGCTGGACTCCCTCCACCATTCATATGTTTGTTCAGTCACTCAACCATTAGTTAATCCTTGTGCTTTTACTTCCATTCACTCATTCATTTATTCACTTCCTCCATCAGTGTTAAGATCCATTTAAAACTTATTTCTTGCCCTCGTTCATATGTAGTTTGCACCTTCCTTCAGTCATTAGTTCTCTTGTGTCTTCCTCCATCTGCTTGCATTATGTTCATACATTTTTTTCTCAGATTTTCATATGTGTATTCCACCACTCATTGACTTCTTTTTATTCATTCACTCATTCCTTCTTTAATCAGCTCGTTCATTCACTCACTTATGAATGTACTCTCTCATGCATGACTTCATTCATTTATTGTCGTTTTGTCCATGCATGGATTTGCTTATTTCATTCATCAAACTTATAGTGTTAGCTCATAAACTATGTCTGCTGGGTTTCTGGTCTGACGTGATCCAGCCTTGTTCATCGCCCCCCTCCCCCCAGCATTTTTTTGGCGTCTCAGAAAACGCTGGGCCATTTTCTTCAGCTAATTCTTTGTTAAAGTGTGACAGGATGACACCGAAGTCCCAGGTGTGAGTCACAAGGAAAGTTCCTTGAGTCTTGGAGACTGGGAGTGCAAGGGAGAGGCAAGTTGGAGTGACGAGGGGATGGCTTCATTGTCCCCAGGAGGAGGTGTGGCCATACGGACATGCAGAGGTTGATGGAAAAAGGCTTGGGGTAGGAGCAGAGGACCCAGGTGGGCCTCACCTATGCAGACTTCCTCGGGGGCCACAGCAAGCTACTCCCCTTTTCCTGGGGTTCCCATCTATGGCTGCGCCTCTCCACCCTGCCTAGGTGTAAGCAAGAACTGATGGGGTCTGGGGGAAAGTGGTTTGATCACCTTGACGCCCCGCAGCCAATGGTTCCCTGATGTGTTTTGTTCTGAGGTTGGTTTTGGGCCAGTTCCAGCCAAGGTGACCTTCACTGCCTCAATGAGCTGCTTCAGCTCCTGTGAGCTCCCACTGTGTGGAGACATGGAGCTTGGGACGATGGACTCAGGCTGAAAGGGCCAATGTGGGTGGGTCTGGAAGAGACAAGTACAAAGTTAACCCTGAGGTGGTGCGTGCGTTTCCTCCCCAGCATGTGGGCCAGGCCCACCTTCTAAGGGTGGGTCTGCCCCTCTCTGGGGCCCCTGTTCC
>CAUYQG010030053.1:0-11445 GCA_963574415.1 Tarsius wallacei | reverse complement strand
GCTCAGAGGGAGAGCAGGTGGGGATTCAATCTCCCAGTAAATTGGGCACTATCTACAGGGAAGCCAAGGATCCCCCGAACCTACCTACCTGGAATGCCTAGGAGATAAGGGAAAGTGCACCCTCCACTCTCTCTAAGGAATGTCATTCGGGAAGGTGCAGAATTAGAATCCTTGTCACGCCCTTCTCTAGGGACTATGATAATGTGGGTGGATATTAGTGGGTCTCTGTGTCACAGGTTCTCCAAGACATGCACAGTGGTTGATAAGGAAGTCACAGCAGTCACATCTACCTGATTGCAGCAGCTCCAAGGTAAAGGATTTAAGCCAGGGCTCGGGGGGGCTAAGACGCCACACTCACCTAGAGTGTAGGCCCACTCCCGGGGTGGGGGGTGAACTTTTCTTAAATCTTTTCTTCTCTCACCTCTGTGTGTTGCAATTCTTTGCATCTACTCAGATCTCTGGGTTCCTAGTGTGGCACCTCGGGCACGCCAGCTCCATCATGCCCCATCACACGCCTCTCCCTCTCCATTCACCCATCCACCCTCACTCTGTCCATAACCTAACAATCATGTTTGTAAGTACTGTTTGTTCATAAATCCAACAGTTAGCCTATGTACCCAACTAACACAATCAACTACATAGAACAGTACTGTCAGAGATTTATAATACTTTCCACACAAACAGTAATTTAAAAACAAACACAAAATTACACCAGACACATGAACTAACTTATGTGATTGGACATGCAAGCACACATTCACATGTTTGAAAGTTTGCAACTTGAAGGTTTGTATGTAGGGGACTTTCTGTACATAGCAGACCTGAAACTTGAACCCCAGGTTTTTATTTTAATTTTTATTTACTACATATCTGTTATGATTAAAACTGAGGCTGGGTGCAGTCGGTCATGCCTGTAATCCCAACACTTTGGGACATTGAGGCAGGGGAATCACTTGAGCCCAGGAGTTTGAGACCAGACAACACAGCAAGACTGCACCTCTACAAAAAAAAAAAAATTAGAAAAATAATAGCCAGGAATGGTGGTGCACGCCTGTAGTTGCAGCTACTCAGGAGGCTGAAGTGGGAGGATTGCTTGAGTCCAGAAGGTTGAGACTATGATGAGCCATGATTGTACAACTGCACTCCAACCTGGGCAAAAAATGAGACTCTGACCAAAAAAAAAAAAAAACAAAACAAAAAACCCCTGAGAATCTTGTATCTTTCTTATCATATGTTGTACAAATTTAAGAACTGTGCCAAAAAATGTAGAGAATGAAATTCAAGCTATGAAAATATTGCAGACATACACACATTTGAAGACAACATAGGTTTCAGGTTGTATGTCTTTTCTCCTAAAGTTCTTTAAATAGTGATGCATTTTCACCAAAATCAGAATTAATTAAACTGTGGAGTCATATTCATGTGCTCTTATCTGTTTCATATTTTGGGTCGCTGATAATCTTTCTCTTGAAAAGAGTTAGATTACCAAGATAAGAATTTAGGGAGAAATGGGAGAAATAATGACACAATCAAACCTGAAATCATGTGTGCAAATTATTAATGGTTTTAAATAAATACAAGGTGCCCTGTGATTCTGACACTGCAGGGTTATCCCAGGAATCAGAAGATACAAAGAATGTAGAGTTCATTTATTCTTTGCAACTTTTGATTATAGCATTTACTTAGCAAGTGGGATTCAATTAAGGTGTGAATCATAATGCACCTGGGAACCGATGTCTAAATGCCTGGAGTTCTCTGCTGCCACATGTGACTTTACAAATACTTCAAATTGCTTCCAAGAAAAGAACCAACAGAAGGCTCAAAAACTAATATGCAAAACTCACGAGCACTTCAGGGTTCTTTTTCTTAAGACCGAAGTCCTGCTTGGGCAGGGCTGTTTACTGATTCATATTGTTATGAGCTGTCAAGAGCTCTTCCTACCAGACTAATAAAAGAAGTCCAGAATCACGTGATAAGGTACACAAGTCTTTATGGGCTGCCAGGAAAAGGGACTCCTCAGATGTGGCTCTCAGAAAGCCACCCTCTGGTGCTGCTATTTCATTCCTAACGCTGATTTATGCTTAATCCAGGCTAAGACTTGATGGAGATATTGGTAATTATTTGTGAAAAAGGTGACAGTTGTGAAAATTTTGTCTGTATGGAGTTTCTCACATACTTCACTGTACAAGGAGGTTCTTATAGCTTGCCCCTGTATCAGAATTTTGTAATGTAGAATATGAGAAAGATGAAAAAAGAGACACAACTGTGGATTGCAGAGAACAGGGAGAGGGAGGGAAAATGCTAAATGTCATGCCAGGGTTCCCAAAAGGAAGAGAGAAACACGAGAAAGGAGGTTGAAAGAGAGGCAGCCTCTACTGCGATTGGAAGAAGTGAGAGTAAGAAGAGGAACTGTGGTTTCAGGGGGTATTGCAGAAGGATATGAATGAGATACCACTAATGTTCTTTAAGAGGCGATACGTTCATATCTTTTGCCCACTTTGTAATGGGGTTGTGAACAGACACTTTTCAAAAGAAGACATGCAAGCAGCCAACAGATACATGAAGAAATGTTCAACCTCACTAGTCATCAAGGAAATGCAAATTAAAACTACACTGAGATACCACCTAACTCCAATCAGAATGGCCATCATCAATAACTCAAAAAATAACAGATGCTGGAGAGGATGTGGTGAAAAGGGAACAAATACTTCTACACTGTTGGTGTGAGTGTAAACTAGTACAGCCCCTGTGGAGATCAGCGTGGCAATTCCTAAAAGCTCTAAAAATTGACCTTCCATATGACCCCGCAATCCTCCTACTGGGAATATCCCCTGAAGAACTCAAATCACTCTATAAAAAAGATACCTGCACACGTATGTTTATCACAGCATTGTTAATCCAGAGGACTGGATTTAAAAATGTGGTACATATACACAATGGAATATTACACAGCCATAAAGAAGAACAAAATCATGAATTTCACAACAACCTGGATGGAATTAGAGTTTATAACACTGAGTGATCTCTCACAGAAACAAAAATCAGAGCATCACATGTTCTCACACATAAGTGGACCTTGAACAACTACCGTAATACTATAAGAAAAGGATTGACAGTGGTGGGAAACTATGGGGGGGGGCAGGGAGGGGCAGGGAGGTGGGATTAATGGTAGTCAATATCTGTGTGGGGAAAGGGAGGCACACCTCATCAACAGGGTACCTACACGATGAATATTTGTATACCTAACCCTTAACTGTACCCCACAATTTTAAAATAAAAAAAGTATTTTAAAAAAAGAGGTGATATGATCTGAGTCTGTAGCCAGAGACCCAGAGTCAGTTCAGCCTCTGCTACTAACTAGTTCTAGGAAGAAGAACAAAACCTTGCTGGTACTGTTTCATTGTCTTTAAATAGGAATAATAACATCTACCCTATGTATTCGTGTTACTCATGTTTTGAGACTCAAGTAAGAAGTTTTGAAATTGTTTGTAACTGATATGCTTATACATTAGGACTGGGAGATAAATAATGAAGTGTTACATAAATAGTAGTTATAATTACAATGGGCAAGAGTTAATTTGCAAAGTTGAGAAGTTTGTATAAATACTAATATTATTTTTAAAATTATCACAGCCATAAAACACACTTATGTGTATGCTTTATTAAAGCTAACACTCTCTCCTCTGAAAAAGAAATGTATTGAATAAACATGCTACTATTATTTGTACTATTTACTATATATGTATGTATATGTAAATGAAATTTATGAATATTGTGCACCTTCTAAAGATCAATGTTACAGTTTACAGTTTCTAATAATTTGCTTTTCTGGTATACACTGGATAAATGTAGTTTTGCCTGTAACTGTCCAGGTCCCAAGCTGGCTGCTGCCCTTGCTGCCCATGAACAAATTCCCTCTCCTTGTTCTCTTCACTTACGGTGATTTAAATATGCATGAACCCAGTTTTTGCAAAATAAAGAGAAAGTATACTATTTCGAACCATTTTACCTCTTTATCTTTTTAATTTAGCAATGTATCCTAGACATCTTTTGTTTCAGTACATAGAATTATTTCATTCTAGTTAATGACTGAATGACTGCCTAGAACTGCACTGTTGAATGATCATCCAAATTTAATTAGCCAGTTCCCAGTTGTTGAATATTTTGCCTTTCTGCATCTTCTTGTTATCTTAAAAAATGCTACAATGAACATCTTTACATATATATACTTTGCACAGGTTCCAATATAATAAATTATCAGTGTCAGGAGACCAAGATCAGTTGGGATACTTTCAGCTGCAACTAACTGTGCTATATACAAAAAGATGTTAACTACTTACCTCTCTTTACAAGAAACTTGGAAGTCGTTTTAGATTATTTCAGTGGCTTCACTGGTTCAGAATCATGGATCTATGTCTCTGCAATTATCTCGTCCTCTCATGGTGTCAAGCTGGCTGCGGTAGATAGTCCATACATAGCAGCCTCTCAATCTGGAAGCAAGGGGGAAAGGAGGGTGGCGAAAGGAGCCCCTTTTCCTATGCCGTATCCTTTTTATTGACAAAGAAGTTGCCAGTAGACACTCTCTTACCTCTCTTGTGGCAGAGCTGGGTCTCATGGCTAATCCTACCTGGAAGAGAGGCTGAGAGCTCCTGGGGGGGTTAGGTACAAGATAAGAGGTGAAAGTGTTCTAGGGCAGCAGATCAAGTTTATTGAACTTACTGTACAAACTTACTGTACAAGTGCAATATTAGGGACACTGTTCATATATGAGCATTATAAATTTCTGGTCTAGACCTTAACATATCTTGAAGAAGAGTCATTTTTTCTTCTCTACGTAAAGTTCTCATATGAGTTAGCGGTAGCCTCAGAGCAGTATCTGCCACAAACTTTAAGGGTAATCCCAAACTGCCATCCCAAAATCTTTTTTTTTTTTTTGAGTTGGAGTCTCACTCTGTCGCCCAGACTGAATGCAGTGGCACGCTCCCGGCCACCGCAGCCTTGACCTGCTGGGCTCCGGCAATCCTTCTGCCTCAGCCTTCCAAGTAGCCAGAACTATAGGCACGCGCTACCACCCCCGGCTAATTTTTGATTTATTGTAGAGATGAGGTCTTGCCAAGTTGCCTGGGTGGGTCTCGAACCCGTGGGCTCAGGCAATCCACTCATCTCGGCCTCCCAAAGCACTGGGATTACAGGCTGAGCCACCGAGCCTGACCCCGAAATCTTATAATTAATCCTATCCACCACCACCAACAGCATATGAGAATACTATCTTCTCTATATAATTATCAACATTGAATGGTATCAATCTAATATGTGAAGCAATCATTGTTTTCATTCATTTATTTTCATTATTCACAAGGTAAATATGCTCTTACATTAATTGACTCATCATGTTTCTTTTATGGTTTGTCAGTTTATATATTCTAATCCTCTGTTGTTTGAGTTTTTATTTTAGAATTCTTAATCTTTCAGGGACATAATTTATTCTGATTTCTACCTCTAGCCTTTTTGTTCAAGATTACATGACAATTTATTTTAATGTAAGTTGTCTTGAAAAATAAACTGTATGTTTCTGAGTATAGTAAACCATTTGTCCATTGGTTGAATAAAATAGAGCTCCTAGAAAAGAGGTAAAGTTAGGAGGAGAAAAAAAATACAGGAGAGAGGAAATTTGGATATATTCAACCTCCCTCCACTCAGCACTCCACATTATCCATTCCTCTGAGCTAAGCAGCAGTCAGATGTGAGTGGAGCCCCAGGTGCAGGTGGACCTTGGCAGGGGGTGGAATGCATCAAGTTCTCCCCTCTGGACTTCATGGGTCCTAGAGGCAAGCATGTGAGAACTCAGAAGAGAAGCCCAAAGACAGGAAACGCTGAGAAGAACTTGTGTAGGCTTGATACATGGACAAAGTGGATGGGAGGATTGGCCTGGTCCTACACATTGTGCCTATTCTCCACAGTGCCCACAGAAGTAAGCAGAAGAAATGAATTAAAACTTCCCTTGTCTCACTGACTCCCACAGAAAGAACTAAAACATTTTTTTTGAGTTGGAGTCTCACTCTTGTCACCCAGGCTGGAGTGCAGTGGCACACTCATAGCTACCGCAGCCTCGACCTGCTGGACTTAGGCGATTCTTCCACCTTAGCCTTCCAAGTAGTTGGAACTACAGACACATGCCAGCACACCCGGCTAGTTTTGTGATTTACTGTAGAGATGAGGTCTCACCAAGTTGCCCAGACTGGTCTTGAACCTCCAGGTTCAGGCTATCCTCTCACCTTGGCCTCCCAAAGTGCTGAGCCACCGCGGCTGGTCGAACTAAAGCATTTTATCCAGCCCTCAACCCTTCTTCTGCCCTCTGGATCTCAAGTCTATCACCAGCAAAGTCTTTTCATCAGCATCCCCTTCTCCTAACATTTCTTAAAATGCCCATTTCTTTAATAACAATGTACACCCTGTAGCTCTCACAAAGGTTTGCTTTCCTCTTGAGCCTCAGCTCTTGTAGGCTGGAGTTGGAAGGTGTCTTCCTGGGAACTCAATGCTGCTTCTGAATTATTTCTCTTTCCTTCTTCCTCAAAAATCCAGCTCTACTCAAGCACATGCCACCAAACTGTTAGGGTACAGATGGACAGGGTGAGGGTGGAGAGGCGCAGGGCGGCGCGCAGCACTGCCGGGGCTGGCAAGTCAGAGGTTCATGCTGGCAACCCAGAGATCAGAGTAGATGCAAAGAATTGCGACACACAGAGGTGAGAGAAGAAAAGAAGTGGGCCTACACTCTAGGTGAGTGTGGCGGCGTAACCCCCCAGAGTCCTGGCTTAAATCCTTTTCTTGGAGACGTTGCACATGACTGCACGGGACTGCCCATGACTTCCTTACCGACCACCTGTGAATGTCTTGGAGATCCTGTGACACAGAGACCTACTAATGTCCGCCCACATTATCATAGCCCCTAGAGAAGGGCGTGACAAGGATTCTAATTCTCCTGCACCTTCCCGAATGATATTCCTTGGAGCTAATGGAGTGTGCATTTCTTCCTTATCTCCTAGGCATTCCCAGTAGGTGGGTTCGGGGGGATCCTTGACTTCCGGTTCTACTGGAAGATTAAGTCCCCACCTGCTCCCCCTCTGGGCAGGTCATAACTTTTGTAATTACAAGTTTCATGACTTTTACAATCCTTGCCCAATGTATGATATCTTAGGCCTTGTAAATTCCCTTTTACTCTAGGCAAGCTTGACTGTCACTATGAGATACCTGACACCAGGAAGACTGTTCCTGAAAGGACAAAGTCGGCAAAGATAATTTTACTTAAACTGTGCCTTTCTCCAAAAGCATAGCTTCTACTCTCTCATCATTGTATTAAGATTTAGGAAGAAGAGAATGAAGAAAAAACGCATTTCCTGCTCTCGGCCTGTCTTTTCACAAACTATCCAGTTTCCTACATGTCTATTTGTCAACTATCAATTTTGTGTCTTCTTCATTTCATATTTAGCACTTGTCTCAATGGCTTCCTCTTTACTATCCCCCTACAATTCTTAATGGCTTAAGCATCCACATGGAAGTTGCATCTGACACACTGGGATCCCAAACCTCCACCAATTATTTTCAATCTGAGGCAGGATAGTTAGTATAGGATAGGCATAGATACACAAGTTTCTTATAGTCAGGTTTCAGGAAGGTTTTCAGGAAGACTTTTTTTATAACTTTTTTTTTCTGAGTTGGAGTCTCACTCTGTCACCCAGACTAGAGTGCAGTGGCTGCTCTCGGCCACTGCAGCTTCAACCTGCTGGGCTCCGGCAATCCTTCCGCCTCAGCCTTCCAAGTAGCTGGAACTACAGGCGCGTGCTACCACGCCCGGCTGATTTTTTAAAATTTATTGTAGAGATGAGGTCTCGCCAAGTTGCCCAGGTGGGTCTCTAACCCGCGGGCTCAGGCAGTCCACTCACCTTGGCCTCCCGAAGCGCTGGGATTACAGGCCCGGCAACTTTTTTTTTTTAATTGCAGGTCAGGTTGGAATGTGAACTCACCAGCCTACTCTACCCCTCAACCAATGAAAAGAAAATCCCATAAGATATAAGAATAGGAAAGTCCAGCCTTTCAGCTCATGGTTTAGCATAATAATCACTTAAAATCTCTCAGGCTCCATGTTGAAGGTACAAGGCTCAATCCTACCCCTTAAATGATCAAGGGTATAGAAATGTTAATCAGTTTACCTTTTAATTTATAAACTTGTATATTAAAAAGATGGTAATCTTCCACAGTGGTTACTTGTGCTCCACCCTTATTAGCATATCCGTAACTAGGTAGCTATATCTTGCTTTTAGTTGAGAGCAAAGGCTTTTTCTTTTTTGAGTAACTCAGCCATGCAGGTCTTTCTGCCATGACTTTCCCTTTGTTCGTTTCTTTTCCTCACTAATAAACCATTTTAAAATGTTGCTGGCCACTCTAAAATTCATTTTAGTGTTGAGTCAAAGAACCCACATCACCCAACCTCGAATGTGATTCATCCATTTGTTCATACCTGATGTCAGGTGGGGTATGGCACAAACTCATGGATTTTTTTACTTGACCCTGAAATGATTTTCAGAGTTGTCAGCAAAGTTTTAAAACAAAGTGTATTAGTAAGAATAGAGGAAAAGAGAAAGATTTATGTCAGAAAGACTTGACATGAATGAGTCTCTCAAGAAGAAACCCTTGAATGTTAGTTTTTTATGAAAGGTAGATGTAACTACCTAGTAACCAATGTGTTCATGAGAATGGAGCACAGGTAACTGCTGCTCTGGAGAGATTGCCATCTCTCTACCTCTGATCGGCAAGGAGAGATGGTATTTTTTTAGAACACACCTTTTGTCTTTGTGGAAAACTCACCAGACTTCTGAATACACAAGTTATGTATTGAGCTAAAAGGTGGTCTTATCATTTCTATGGCTTTTGATTTCCCATCACTTTGATGGAGTTTTTCTTGGGTGAGCTGAGGGGGTGATGTGGACTGGAAGTCCACAATGAATTCACATTCCAGCCCCTAGAGCCATGCAGCCTGCTGACGAAATGGAAGCACTGATTTTTTAATCCACTGGTAGCTCACATCAGGATTTTAGAGGAAGTGCAGTTACTCATGAAGATGAGGTGTGTGTATTGAGGCAGGGTAGCTAGTATAAATTAGGCATAGACAGATAAATTATGTTACTTTGGGTATATTCCTAGAAGGAGGATTGCTGGATCACATGAAAGGTCAATTTCCAGCTCCTTTGGAAATCGCCATACTGTTTTCCATAGAGGTTGGACTAGTATGCACTCCCACCAACAGTGTATAAGTGTCCCGTTTTCTCTGCACCTGTGCCAGCATCTGTTGCTTTTTTGACTTATTAAAGATGGCCATCCTTACTGGGGTTAGGTGGTATCTCATTGTGGTTTTGACTTGCATTTCTTTGATGATGAGTGAGGCTAAGCATTTTTTCATATATCTGTTGGCTGTTCATACGTCTTCTTTTGAGAAGTGTCTACTTATATCCTCTGCCCATTTTTTAATAGGGCTGTTTGTCTGTTTGTTTTTCCTTTTGGCTCATCTGAGTGCCTTGTAGATGCTGGATGTTAGGCCTTTGTCAGATACACAAGTAGCAAATATTTTTTCCCCATTCTGTGGTTGTCTGCCCACTCTCTTGATGGTTTTTTTTTTGCTATACAAAAGCTTTTCAGTTTGATGAAATCCAGGTGCTGGTGGTAGGTGTGTCTGATAGTCTCATCCCACAGGATAGCCCTCCTAGCATGAGAACTGCATCCTGCTCCGCCTGGGCTCAGCTCCCACTGCTGTGCCCTGAGCAGGTTTCTCCCATTTGGGAATAATGTTTTGTACACTCTGGGGGGAGGTGAATCAGTTCAGCACTCACCACTTCCCTTCTCCAGCTGGATATACTCTTCTGATTGTGTCTGTCACTCAGTAGCTGGCTCAGGGTAGGGGATGGAACATCTGGAATTCTGTACCCACAATGTCCCTCTGGAGTTTGTGCACTTGGAGAGATGCTTGTTAGGTTTGATCAACCCCAGAGAGATGTGGAGTTCACTCCCTGGTCTTAAGTCACTGGTCTGCTGCTCCAAGATGGGCATCCTGGAACACTTCTCTGCTCAGGCTTCAGGACAATGGCAGAGGCCTGCACTGCTTCCTCTGGTAAATCTCAGCCTCCGGTTCCCATGCTGCACTCCTACTGCAGCCTCTGCTGCCAGTACTGCCCTGGCTGCCTCTCTCTGACCCCAAAACTCCCAGTTCCTAGCTTGCTGTGGGCTTCTCAGTCTCTCTGCAGTTTGTGGTGCCGGTGGCACATGGGGTTGGAGAGGCAACAGCTCCCTTCCTGTTAGATATTGCAGTCTCTGGATCCCACGTCCCACAGGTAGGGCCATGCAGCCTGGCCTAACACTGAAGGTGGTGGTCTCAAGGCCAGGTGCTAAGTGATGGCTGCTCCCTGTGGTTTCCTCCCAGGGAGGACATTACTAGTTTTAGAAAATGGCACACACTTCTGTGCCACAGAAAGTCCTGGGGTCTGAGCAATGCCAGCAGTGGCCCACTCTATCAAGAGGGCCTAAGCCTCCTGTCCTCATGCCCCCGCTCAGACACACTTAGACACCCACTTACACACACACACACGCATGCATACTCATCCTTGCACACATTCACACAGCCCTGCACACTCACACTGGCTCTGCTACCATCTGCCCAGAATGATGTACATACTTTTTAAATGTGTTTTTTAACTGCTGCTTTGTAATAGAATGAGATCAGGAACTCTTTCCTTTTGTTCATTGTCATATTCCCCAAATCTAAAACAGTGATTAATATATGATAGCCTCTTAAATATACATTTTGAATGAATCAATTACCTGGTGTCTCTTTATAAGGACCCAGGAGAGAATATTTTCTCTGTGCTCACATTAGCATGTTTCTAACTTTCCTCTGGTTTGTGGTGCTTACAGTCAAATGTGGGGTCTACTTCAATCCCCAGCCCCAGCTTCACACTTTCTTTGTATGTTCTTTTTGTCATGACTTTCCAATTAACTTTTTATTTAACTTTTTCATTTTGCAATTTTATATTAATTTTTATTACTTTCTTTAATCCCATCTATTACATTATTGAAAGATCAGCAAGCATGTAACATATATTTTATGGTTAACAAATGAGCTGGGCTCGGTGACTCAGCCTGTAATCCTGCGCCTTGGGAGGCTGAGGGGAGTGGATTGCCTCAGCCTGCGGGTTCGAGACCCGCCTGGGCAACTTGATGAGACCTCGTCTCTACAATAAATAAAAAACTTAGCCAGGTGTGGTAGCATGCACCTGTAGTTCCAGCTACTTGGAAGGCGGAGGTGGAAGGATTGCCGGAGCCCAGCAGGTCGAGGCTGTGGTGGCCGGGAGCGGCCGCTGCACTCCAGTCTGGGCGACAGAGTGAGACTCCAACTCAAAA
>CAUYQG010030052.1:0-37347 GCA_963574415.1 Tarsius wallacei | reverse complement strand
TGCCCCCATATTTCTCAGCAAACTGAGAGCCTTGACCTAAGGAAGATGACCTCAGTGAAGTAGAGGGAGGATCCCAGGCTCTCATAGTTACCAAGAGGAGGAGCCTGAGTCAGGAATGAAAACCTGACTCTGTTTTCAGCTCTCACAGGAACCAAACTCTCCTGGTCTAATGTCACTCACTCTTACACCTGAGACATTTCAGGAAGGAGAGAACCTGGATCTGAGAAGAGGTGACGTCAGGGATGCAGGAGTCCCAGGACTGGTCGGGAGCATGGTGAGGTTCTTGAGTGACCGAAACAGGAATACCTAAACCCACAAATGAGGGAACTTCATTTAGCCCAGCCCCTGTTCTTAACCCTGGGAAACACAAGCAGAGCTATAAAGCTGAGCCTAAAGTGTCCCAAGGAACAGATGGCCTTGCCTAGTAGGGCAGCCTCAGGTCTTCAGAGGAGTCTCAGCTCTAACAGGAGCCAGTGAGGATTGCCTTTGCTAAGCAGAGGACTTCTCCCCTGAAGAAGGGGCCAACAAAAGCTCCAATCTTGATTTCAGGCCCCGGAACATAAGAACTTCGAGTAAGGAGCTAAGAATACCTGAATCCAGAATAGGGGGCTTTCAGAGAGTCTCACACCTGCTGTCAACTCTGAAAGACCTCAGAATGGATGTGAGTCATCCTTACTTCTTTTTGAAGGTGAAAATATCATTCTGTGGGGACAGCGTTGGATTGGTGGCCTAGAGTAAATTTTCAGAACCAACTGGGATAAAGGTGAGAATGCTGAGTGGGAATGAAGGGACAACCCCCACCCGTAACAAGGAGGGCTCTGGGAGGTCCCAGCAGAGCTGAGCAGCAGAGTTCACCCTAGAAAGTCTCAGGGTGGGGACGGAGTTGTTCTCAGAGACTAGCCCTGATTCTGCAGTTGGAGGAGACCTGGGCCCTAACTGGAATGAAGGTCAGTGCCCTGGGTGAGAATTGAAGAGAGCACCCCTACCCATAACACAGATAGGCCCATTAAACCCAAACCCCTGCAGTGGGCCTGGGAGTCCCAGACAGAGCTGTATGGCAAAGTTTTGCCATAAACCTCTCAGGGCACGGAGCACCTTGGTCTCAGAGAGTTGCCCTGATTCTGCAGATGAAGGAAATCTGGGTGTTAACTGGAGTCAAAGTGGGTGCCCTAGATGCTAATGAGGGGACCTCTCACCCAAAGAAGTGGCAAGGTGAAGAGGCAGCATCCCTGCACTAAGTTCCAGAAGGCTCCAGACAGAGGTAATTTTAAGAGGGAGCCATAACATCTAGGTCTAGATGTTCTGGGAGATAAAGTTTTGTTTGGAGACTGGTGGACTTGGTCGGCAGCGGGAGGCATTTCATCATGCTAGATACTAAGGTGAGGACCCTGAGTGTTGGCATAGGTCCGACAACTCCACAACAGTGGCATTCACAGCATACCCCCATGCTGTCTGCCCTCAGAGACTCCAGGCGGTGGTAACAAAGAGGGACAACTAAGTCTCACCCTTGCCGTGGGGTCTGAGAGGCCTTGGAAGAATTGCCCGCAGAGATCTGCCTGAGAGTCTCGGTGAGGGGAGGGCCTTGGTCTTAGGGAGTAGCCCTGGCTCTACAGATGGAGGATTCTTGAGTGTTAACTAGAGTCAAGGTGAAGGCCCTGGTGATAAAGAGTAGATCTCTACTCTAAAGAAGGGTTAGGTTGAGCAGCGCCCTCACATTGGGCTGTAGGAGGTCCCAAGCAGAGGTGACAAATGTGAAGCAGCCTGACTTCCCCTCTAGGGACTTAAGAAGTTGAAGGCTATGCCTCAGGCTCATGTGCTTCCTCAGCAACAGGAGGATCAGTCAGGGCACAGCTGGTCAGCTGAAATGCCCTCGCATGTCCTCTGGGGGTGGTCTCAGGGAAGTGAGAACCTTAGTCTAATGAGGTAGGCCTAATTCAACAGAGATACTCAGTCCCTAACAGGAGTCTGGGCTCTGACACTGACTAATCGATAGGGAATCCCTCTTAGAAAGAAGGGGCCACATGCAGCCTTATCCCTGTTGTGAGACTTGGGGGTCCTGAACATACTGGAACAAAGAGGCACACTCAGTGTTTCCAAGGCATCTCAGAGAAAGGGAGGGATCAAGTCAAAGGGGGGCAACCTGAGGTCAGAAGGGGGAGAATTTCCAGGTTCTGCCAGTTGTCCTGGTACGCTGACAAGTACAGTGAGCTCCCATCACATATAGTGGGAGCCACACCGAATCCTCCCTGCTGTCAGCTCTGGGAGACCCCAGGCAAAAATGGCAGGCAGAGGTGCCCATGGGTTCTCACTCAAGGGAAACAGGGAAATAAAAGTTTTAGGTTTCAGGGTGATGGCCACATATTAACAGAGGGAAGAATCTAAGGTCCTCTCCTGTATCTAGGAACAGACACGTGGGAACATCTATCTGGCACAGATGTCGCTCTTATGTGGCCCACATCTGGTTGAATAAGGTCACTCTCACTTCCTTCTATTGGGTCTCAGGGAGATTGACTCTCACTGTGAGGACATAGGTTTCAGTTCAAAATACAGGAGAGCCCACCTGCTAGGAGCCAAATTGAGAAATCTGATAGGACTTAAGGAATCATAGAACTCAGAACACAGAGGATAGCAAAAGATCCAATCTAACCTTTATATTCAGCCCTGAAAAGTCTAGGGAAGAGCTATCAGGTTGAGCATCCCCTTGAAATTCTTATATCAGATTGGAGGGAGGTATGATTCTTAGTCTTAAGATATAGCCACCAGTCTGTAGAAGAAAGTAGCTCCCAGGTTTACATGGGACAAAAGTAGGGACAGTGGTCCCACCGCAGAAAGGAACTCACTGAAATCTCAGCACCAGGTGTCACCTGTCAAGGAGGTGGACTGAGGCACCCCTTCAATTCCTTCTCATTGGAGCTATGAGGTGTCAACTTCAGACTAGAAGAGAGAAGTGGCTCAGGTCCTGCCAAGTGTTGATATGATAATCCCTAAAACTGAGAGAATCCCAAACACGGAAGACAGGAGGCCCCACTTCCAGTACCTGCTGTCACCCCATAAAACCGTAGACAAGGTTGGCAGAATGCAGCTCAAAATTCGTGGCTTAGGGGAGAGGCTGATCAGAACAGGATACCTGTGGGTTTCTAGAGCAGTGTCCACAGGGAACTTGCAAAGGCAAGTTGCCTTCAATAAAGTCAAGATGGTGTCTCCCTGCTGAATGTACTTACAGGATCACAGTGTCTCTTCCCCAGGTGTGTCAACCATCTGCTCCCAAGACTACAGTTCCTGCTCTCCATGGCCATAACCATCATGCCTCGTGGTCAGAAGAGTAAGCTCCATGCTCATAAGAAACGTTGCAAGGGTCGAGATGAAACCCGGGGTCTACAGGATCAGGCCATTGCAGCAGAGGAAGAGTCCCCATTCTCTTCCTCTCCTGTTTTTGAGGGTGCTGCCTGGAGCTCTCCTGATGCTGGCATTCCCCAGAAGCCTCAGAGAGCCACACCCACCACCACTGCTGCTGCAGCTGTTTCATGCACAAAGTCTGAAAAAGATTCCAAGAGGCAAGGTGAGGAAAGTAGAAATTCCTCTGAGACCTCAACATCCGCTGAGGGTTCACACAAAGAAGCTGTAACTGAGTGGGTGTGGATATTGATACAGTTCCTGGTGCACATGTATAAAATGGATCAGCCTGTTACCAAGGGAGAGATGCTAAAGATTCTTAAAAAAATGTCCAGGAGGCACTTCCCTGAGGTCTTCAGTAAAGCCTCTGAGCTCCTAGAGCTGCAATTTGGCCTTGGCTTGAAGAAAGTCAATCCCAGCCGTAACATTTACACTTTTGTCAGGAAGCTAGACCACACCAAGGATGAAAATATGAGCAGTAAGAGAGACTTACCCAGGAATGAGCTTCTGATGCCTCACCTGGGTGTGATCTTCATAAATGGCAACAGTTCCACTGAATAAAAGATGTGGAAACACTTGAGTACTTTGGAAGGTTTTGATAGAGAGGGGGATTTCATCTGCGGCAAGCCCCAAAAGGTCAACACAAAAGATCTGGTACAAAAAAGATACCTGGAGTACCAGCAGATGCCCAACAGTGACCCTCAAATGCTACCAATTCCTATGGGGTCCAAGAGCCTTCACTGAAACCAGCAAGATGAAAGTCCTGGAGTTTTTGGCAAAATTCAATTATATCATCCCCAGAATCTTCCCATCTCAATATGAAGAGATTTTGAGAGATCAGGAACAAAGAGCCCGAGCTAGAGATGTAGCCAGGCCTAGTACTACTGCCAAGGCCAGTGAATATTCTAGGACTACATCTAGCACTCCTCCCACCCCTTGTGAGGTCTAAGTCACAGTCTTCACTTAATATTGAAAAAGCCTGTTAACCTTTGTTTCTGTTATGCATGAATGATTGTTTGGCTAATTTTTTTGTATTATTCAACTGATATTTCAAAAGATGGTTTAGATTCAGAATGTAAGTTTACAGATGACAAGAACCACACATTTATTGTTGTTTATTAAGTAGAGTCGTAAGAGTGATGTTTTATGAATGAAATACATTTTGAACATTTGTAAATACATTTGTGATTAGAAACAAGATAATGTGAAATTGAAAGAGAAATATTTTTGAAAATGTGAAAGACCTCATGTAAATACCTGGAATCAGGAGAGAGAAAAATAAAGTAAAATCATCAACTATTGGTTTGATATACTGTTTAATTTTTTTTGAATTAAGATACACACATTTTGAAAGTTACATACCTGGATTGGCTTATGTTACTCAATAATGTGTTGGAAATCAAGTCATGGTAAATTAGACCTTTGTTTTCATGACTCCTATTTTACCCTAACATTAATTGAGCATCTGCTCTTAGGAAATCTTCATGTGTGCACCAGGAATGTTTAGTAGAAGACCCAGCTTCTGCCCATGCATATTGTGGATTTAAGGAAATGTTATCATCATGGGTGAGGGTGATATACTCTGCACTTCTTTAATAAATAAACAGTGTGGAAAAAAGGTGATGAAGAGAATATATAATCTAGTTTTCATTGCCCAGCAGCATTGTGGCTGAAAGTCTTTTGTTTTTCTTAGACTGGTGCATATATCCTGAGATGTCCTGGATTTTAAAAATCCCACTTAGATGGATAGCAAAGTTTCAGGTCAAAATCATCATAGTAATAATTACCACTACCTGGCATCTCAATACAAAATAGGCACAGCCACAGATGCTTTGCATCCATGACATATATTCCACCAGTCCTACAAGATGGGACTCATCAAACCCACTTCATAGTAGAGAGCCTGAGGCTCACCGAGTCTGGTAATGTGCCAAAGTTCCCAGGGCTAGTAGTGACAGGGCTGGGACTAGCCCCATGGTCTGAATGACTCTGGAGCCCACAATGACACATCCTGTGTCTCAAGTTTCAATTTTTATCTCGGCGATCCAGAATGTGTTTCAGGTGATACAAAGAATGACCTTTTGTCCAAATTACTAAATTGGAATACATAGCCAGAGCAACAAGAATGCCAAAATAATTTAGAGGGGAAAATAAAGGAATGAATGAGACAGTATTCAATGCTTTATGACTATCCACCTTTGCAGTGTTCGATAATCTGAACAGATTAAGGGCTCTCCAAATCATCCTGAACAATCTCTTCCCTGTAGAAAGTCAATCAACCAGAAGTTCCATGAGAACCTAAGTCTGGTTGATAAAGAAAAGCAACATATCAGTGTTGTTTCTCTCACAGACTCCATCCTATCCTGGGTCATAGCTTTTTGCTACACCTGCTCCATCTCACACCACTCCTAGACCTCTGTGAGGTGTGAAGGTGGAAAACGGATCTAGAGTTTACAGGGATGTGACATTTCAAGAAGAGCATTTAATCTAAGAGACAGAGCTAAAATGAGTGCTGTGGAGACAAACACACCATGTAGGACCTCAAGTTGACTCCTAGAAAATTTTCGTTATGCAAAGTAACATTATTAACTATAATCTTCATGCTGTACTTTAGATCTCTAGATTTATTCGTCTTACAAAACCGCAGCATTATACATATGTCTCTTCATGTCCCCACTCCTGCCTCCAATAGTCACTGTTTCTTTCTTTTTGTATATATTTAACATTTTTTAAAAGCTTCTACATGAGAGAAAGTTCATGCGGTATTTTTCTTTCTGTGTCTGGTTTATTTCACTTAGCATGATGTCCCGCAAGTTCATCTCTGTTGTTGCAATGGCAGAGTCTTTCTTTTTAAGGCTAAATAATATTCTATTGGATATGTATATCACACTTTTTTTTTATTCACTCATCCATCAACAAACATTTTGTTTCTATATCTTCTTGGTTATTGAGACTAATGCTGCAAGAACATGGGGCACGGATGTCTTTAGGAGGTCAGGATTTCATTTTCTTGTGCCCAAAAAAAGATTGCTGATTCATATGGTATTTCTATGATTAATTTTTTGAAATTTTTGTCATACACTATTCCATAATGGCTGTACCAACTTACATTTCTACCAATAGTGTTTAAGGATTACAGTTTTTCCACACCGTCGCCAAAACATGTTTTGTGGTTTTTATGTTTGAATATTTTTTTGTAATAGCCTTCATAACAGGAGTGACGTGATATCTCATTGTGATTTTGATTTGCATTTTCCTGATGTTAGTGATGTAGATCATCTGTTTGTATATCTGTTGTCCATGTTTGTGGCTCCTTTGAGAAATGCCATAAGTCAATTTCTTTTTTTAGTACATGTGCTGCCAAAGCAAGCATGAAGTATAATAGACTGTAGAGTGAGAATTGTGGTATTGTTTAAAACAATTTGAAAATGTAAAAATATTTTCTTGTAATGCAAACAATATAATATGACATAGGGTGATGGATTTTGTAAAAAAGGAAATTGTCCTAAAATAATATTGGTGAAATTTTCACATAGACAAGAAAAAGTAAAGAGTGGTTAATTCTTGGTTTATTTCTTTCCTTTTGGCCTTTCTTTGTAAAACTGAAAAATATGTATCTAGATTGGCTTAGTTTTTTTCAGAAATGCAGGTTAAATTAAATAGAAATAAATTTAACTTCTTACACACTTGTAGTTTAATTGCCCAAATATTAACTGAGCAGCTGTTCTTTGAAAGGCTGCTGTCTCATACTGGAGAAGCTAAGAAAAACAGACCCATAACCTGCCTACAGATATTCAGAATCTAACAATAGCTACCATATAAGGAAAATGGCCAGTTACTCCCTACATCTTTAAGAATAGTAAACAGGGGATAAGAATGGGGGTGGAGGCGCATGTGGTATCTAGGGTAAATGTCCTGAGGCAGGTGCCATCCTGTAATAGAAGGTAATTTTCACTTAGCTACATAGTGGCTTGATGAGGCCATGGGGGTGTTGAGCAGGGCTCAGATATTCAGCTAGTGCATTTCAGAGTTGAGAGATTAAGTCTGGAGTGTACGACTGCCCTTAAAAGCTACTTTGAAATTGTGGGACAAGCAGACTCTCCACCTGAGGCAGGGAGGGAAGGTGTCCTGCACTCTTGCCCAAATGCTGGTGAACACGCTGCACAAGTTTGGTATTTTATGCACATCATGCCCAGAGAGTTTATAAGAAATAAGAGTGATTCTCTCTTGGGACTGGAAACCCAGAAGCCACTGGTCTGTTACTCTGTCCTCAGTTGGGGACCAGAACCTATTCCATTAAAAATGGTACTCAGATTATTTATTTTCCTTGTTTTTTGAAAAACTCTAATGGATCTCAATTTGGGATTGTGGTAAAATGAATAAAAATAGAAGTGACTTGGAGAGAAGGCCAGAGTTGGTCTTTGAACAGAATCCTGGAAGATTTGAGTTGCATAAAGTTGGGAAAGACGTTTTCACACGGAAAATATGATTTCATAGGACAAATTTATTTAGATTTCCTTTGTAAGGAACATTTTGGTTGATTATTTGTTTTTATGTCCTCAAGTTCTGTATAGTCCCTGAAATCTCCTGGATTTTAAAAAATATCATCAGAATGAATGATATCCTCTATGGTCGATATGGCCACAATAATAACTGTCATCGTTTAAAGGCTCAGTGCACTACAGGGCTCATGAACCATATTTCACGAGTCCTGCACAGCAGTACTTATCAAACCCACTTCACAGATGCAGGGCCTGAGACTCCAAAGTTCAGAAATGTACCCCAGTTCACACAGCTATTAAGTGATAAAGCTGGAACTAGACCCCTCATCTGAATTACTCTACAGCCTGCACTGGTCCACTCTGCCCAAGCTGAGGTTGATCACGATTTGCTTAATTCATTGACTTCTACTACACCAAAATGTATGTCAGGTGATTACAAAAGAAGGACTCTGTGTCGAAAATACTGTATTATAATAAATAACCAGAATAGTAATAATACCAAAATAATTGACAGGTATCAATTAAAAAGAGAACGAAATAATACTCGGTTGACAACATGATCACAAAATGTTAAAGAGGTTAAAAGTTAAAATTATGTGGTTGTACCATTTTCTGGAGAAAGTAAATCTTTTGAAACTACCACCATTTGGTGACAAAGTGAAGAAAGAAATAAGAGTTTGTTTTGTTTTGTTTTGTTTTGCTTTGTTTCCTGACAGTGGCATGTCTGTCTTGGGCTCTCCACCTTGTATTGCAGTTTCCCAGCATCGCATTCCTCCTAGGACAGGGATTCTTGCTCTGCAAGGTTTGCAAAGAGGAACCTGGTCAAGTTTTTGCAAAGATGTGCAGGTTCCTTTGAACCCTATAGTCAAGAAGCTAAAATGAAGATGCCTGAGAATGAGTACTGGGGAGACAGCCCCTTAAAAATAAAAGGGTCATCCAGACCTTTATGGAAGGGGACCTCGGTTCAGTAGATGGAGGAGTCTCCAGAATGAAGAAAAATCCAGGCAGAACTGAAAAGTCCTATAAAGTGATGTCCCTGTTGCCTGTTCTTGAATGCCCTGAAAGAATTATGGTCCCAGGAATGTCACACTGAATTCCACCTCAGAATTGTCAGGAAGACAGGGTCCTGATGTGAGAGGAGCAAGTTCAGGTAAATCGAGAGTGGAGTTACAGGATGGATGCTTGTCAAGGTGAGGACCTGAATGTGGACTAAGGATAGCATCCACAGAAGGTCCCACAAAGTCCCTTCTGCTGTGGCCCCAGCAAGCTCCAGAAAGAGCTGCCAGGTTGATTTCTGCCTGGAAAGTCTCAGGAAGACGAGAGCCTCAGTCTAATGGGGGCAGCCTCAGCTTTGCAGAGGGAGGAATCTGAGTCCCTAACAAGAGTCAGTGTGAGGACTCTGTCTGGAGGGAAGCCCACTCGCAGAGGAGGCCCCATAGAACCTATCCCCTGTTTTGAAGTCCAGGCAAGACTACCAGGATGACGGCCCTCTCATTTTCAACTGGAAGGTCTCAGGGAGAAAAACACCAAGGGCTACGGGGCCTGGCTCCAGTCCTACACGAAGAGGAGTCTGGAACACAATCTGAGTCTGGGGAGGATCCTGAGTGCTGATGAGAGGCCCTCTGCAAGAAGCGAGAGGACACAGAGACCCAGAACGCCCTCAGATCTGGAGGTTCAGCAGGGGCAGCCTGTGTGGCAAGACCAGATGATCTCTGCAAGGACTGAAGAGGTGAGGGATTGTTGGGAGGTTGGCGGACTCCGGGCAGTAGAGGGAGCTCTTCCAGGCTCCGCAAGTATCACAGTGATGTCTTGCAATGTTTCACGCCTGTTATCCCTCGGAAACTACGGGCAGCCGCCGGATGTGGCTGATCCCCGCTTCCTCTTTGAAGGCGAGGAGCTCCGAGGAGCTCCGTCTGAAGAAAGGTCTGAGGGGTGCAGCCTTCAGTAGCCGAGTGTGTGCTCCCAGGACTGCTTTGGAATCAAGGTAAAGGTCTCGAATGTGGAAAGAGGGAAACACCCTCCACCCATAACAAAGAGGTACCACCTATTCCCGGCCCTGAAGTGGTCCTGGGAAACCCCAGAGAACTGTCTCACGGTGTTAGACCAGGAGAGCCTCAGAGAGGGAAGGGCCTTGGACTTAGGGAGTAGCCCTCATGCTGGTGGAAGAGACCTGAGCGCTAACTAGAGACAAGGTGAGGGGCCCTGGCTGCTTATAAGAGGACCTCTACCATGCATAGGTGTCAAACTGAGCTCCACCCCTGGATTGGGCTGTGGAGGGTCCCGATAGGAGGTGACAAATGTGAAGCTGTCTGACTTCCCCTCTAGGGACTAAAAAAGACGAGGGCCTTTCCCTAGGCCCATGTGTGGCCTTAGCAACCAGGGCAGACCTGGTCAGCTGAGATGCACTCGCATGTCCTCTGGAGGTGGTCTCAGGGAAGTGAGGACCTCTGGGCTGTGACACTGACTGATCATGAGGGAACCCCTCCCAGAAAGAAGGGGCCACATAGAACCCCACCCCTGTTGTGAGACCTGGGAGATCTGATCATGTTGGTGTGAGGAGGCGCATTCACAGTTTCCAGGGCATGTCAGAGAAGTGAGGGATTGGGTCAAAGAGGACAGCCTGAGGTCAGCAAGGGGAGGACTTCCAGGCTGTCCCGGGTGTCCTGGAAAGAACGCTGGCAACTCCAAGGAGTTCCCCCCCCCAATATAGTGGGAGCAACATAGAATCCTCCCTACTGTCAGCTCTGGGAGACCCCAAACAGAAGTGTCAGGCAGAGGTGCCTATGGGTTTACACTGAAGGGAAATAGAGGTTTTAGATCTGAGGATGGTGGTCAGACTTCAGACACAGGGAAGTTTCTTAGACCTCCTTGTGAATCCAATTTGGAGGCTGAGTCAGGACCCTATGTGAGGCCACATAACACGGCAATAATCTGCCGGTCACTCTTGGGAGGTTTGCTTTACCTATGAGGACATAAGCTCCAGTGAATTAAAAAGAAAAGAAAAGCTCACTTGTCAGGCACCAAACTGAGAAATAAGAGTGAAGATTCAAGGAACAGTCAAACCCTGAACACAGAGAACATCAGAGAATTTAGTCCAACCCTTTGTTTTCAGCCTGGGAAAGCTCAGAAAAGGGCTGTCAGGTTGAGCATCTCCCTCAGTTTTAATATCAGATCTAAGGGAGGTAAGCTTCTTAATCTTAAGATGTAACCACCGTCAGCAGAAGGAAAGTGGTGCCAGGCCTTACATAGGGACAAGGGAGTGACCCTAAATGAGGGCTGAAGACTACAATAATTCCAAGGCAAGAAGGAACCCACTGAACTCTCAGCACTGGGTGTCATCATCTGTCAAGGTTTTGGACTAAGGCATCCCTTTACTTCCTTCTCTTGGGTTCCAGGGAGATTTGAGGTGTCAACTTCAGAGTAACAGATGGAGGTGGCTCAGGTCCTGCCAAGACTTGATTTGATAATTTTTAAAATGAACTGATAGGACCACGAATACCAGAAGATAAGATACCCCACTTCCAGTACCTGCTGTCACCCCAGAAATCCCAAGGCAGGGCTGGCAGTATGCAGCCTAAAATTCACTCTGAGAGTTCTAGGGTTCCTTTATGGTGGTCTAGGGAGAGGCCATCCAAGACAACAGAAGCCCTGTGGGTCTCTAAAGCAGTGTCCTCAGAGAATTTCAAAGGCAGGTTGCCTTCAATAAAACCAAGATGGTGTATCCCTGCTGAAAGTACTCACAGGATCACATTTTCTTTTCTGCAGGTGTGCCAACCACCTACTCTCCGGACTACAATCTCTGCTGTCCGTGGACACAGCCATCATGCCTCGTGGTCAGAAGAGTAAACTCCGTGCCCGTGAGAAACGCCAAAAAGGTCAAAATGAGACACCGAGTCTCGAGGTGGCTCAGGCCACTGCAGCAGAGGAAGAAGAGACCCCATTGTCTTTCTCTCCTATTTTTGAGGGTGCTGCCTTGGGTCATTCTGTTGCTGGAATTCTCCAGAAGGCTCAGAGTACCCCAATAGCCACCACTGCTGCTGCAGCTGTTACATGCACAAAGTTTAAAAAAGGTGCCAAGAGGCAAAGTATGGAAAGTAAAAATTCCTCCCAGGCCTCAGCATCTACTGAAGGGTCACACAAAGAATCTGTCACTAAGAGAGTGAGGATGTTGGTGCAGTTATTTGTGTTCAAATATAAAGTGAAAGAGCTTGTTACCAAGGGAGAGATGCTAAAGACTGTCAACAAAAGGTACAGGGAGCACTTCCCTGAGATCTTCAGGAGAGCCTCTGAGCTACTAGAGCTGCAATTTGGCCTCGGCTTGAAGAAAATCAACCCAAATGGTTATACCTACAGCTTTGTCAGAAAACCAGACCTCACTGAGGATGGAAGTCTGAGTGGTGAGGGGGAATTTCCCAAGAATGGGCTCCTGATGCCTCTCCTGGGTGTGATCTTCATGAATGGCAACAGTGCCACTGAGGAGGAGATCTGGGAATTCCTGCGTATGTTGGGGGTCTGTGATGGAAAGCGGCACATCATCTTTGGAGAGCCCCGAAAGCTCATCACCCAAGATTTGGTGCAGGAAAAATACCTGGAGTACCAGCAGGTGCCCAACAGTGATCCTCCATGCTATCGATTTCTGTGGGGTCCAAGAGCCTTTGCTGAAACCAGCAAGATGAAAGTCCTGGAGTTTTTGGCCAAGGTCAATGATACCACCCCCAGCGCCTTCTCTCCTCATTATGAAGAAGCTTTGAGAGATGAAAAAGAGAGATCCTAAGCCAGAGCTGCAGCCAATTCCAGCACTACTGCCAAGGCCTGTGCATGTTCCAATGCCAAGTCCACGTTTTGCTCTCACCTCCAGTGAGGTCTGTCAAAGATTCTTCACATTGTGCTTGAAAATACCTATTAACCTTTGTTTCTGTTATACATAAATAATTAGTTGACTAATTTTTTTGTATTATTCAACTGCTATTACTTTCAACACAAGGTTAATTTAGATTCAGAGTGTAAGTTTATAGTTGACCCAAACCACACATTTTTTGCTGTTTATCAGAGTAGCAGCAGTTTTGTTTTCTAAATGATATACAAATTAGAAATTTGTAAATACTTTTGTGATTCAAAAAAAGATCATGTGAAATTGGAATAGGAATATCCTTGAAAATGAGAAAGACCCAATAAAATACACGAAATCAGAAGACTGAAAAAAAAGAAGTGGTCAACTCCTGGTTTACTTTATCCATTTGAATTTTCTTCTCATAAAGCTATACACCTTTTAAAAGGTACATATCTAGATTGCCTTATGTTGTTTAAGAATTTGTTAGATATTAAATCATAGTGAAGTAGACATCTTGTTCTTGGCTCTTTTTTAAGTTAAACATTAATTGAACATCTGCTATCTGGAAGTCCTCATGTTTGTACAAGGAATATCTAGTTCAAGTAGACCTAACTTGCAATTTTAAGTTCTAGGAGATTCTATCATCATGGGAGAGAGTGAGATACCTTGAACTTCGTAATGATATAAAAAGCAGGACAATGAGGTGATGAAGAGGTGATGTTTTTCAATACTCAGCAGCATTTCAGCAGAATGTCTTCTATTTGTCGTAGTATTTTGCTTATCTTGAGATGTCCTGGATTTTAAAAGTCCAAGTTGAATGGATGGTAGTGTCTCAGGTCATCTTAGTAATAATTACCACTACCTGATGTACTTAACCTGTACAAGACAGGCACAGCCACATCCGTGACATATATCCCATCAGTCCTACAAGATAGGGCTTATCAAACCCACTTCACAGTAGAGAGCCTGGGGCCCACTAAGTCTGGTTGTGCCAAAGTTCACAGGATTCGTAGTGACGGAGTTGGGACTAGCCCCATGGTTTGAATGACTCGAGTTTACACTGTCCCAGTCCTCCCAACCTGAGACCCACCCAGTGTCTCATCTTTCAGTTTTCATCACAGTACTCCAAAAGTGCTTCAGGTGGCACAAAGAATGACCTTGTGCTCAAATTACTGGATTGGAATACAAAGTCAGGGTAAAAAGAATGGCAAAATAATTTAGGTAAAAATAAATGAAAGAGTATTCAGGGACAGCATGATTATATATATTTGCAGTGTTAGATTATCTGAAAAAATCAGGGGCCACCAAATCATCCTGAACAATCTCTTCCTGTAGAAAGTCAATCTATCAGAAGTTATGTGAGGTCAGGCCTGGTGGCTCAAACCTGTAATCCCAGCGCTTTGGGAGGCCGAGGTAGAAAAATCATTTACGCCCGGGGGTTTGAGATCAGCCTGGGCAACATAGTGAGACCTCGTTTTACAGAATATTAAAAAATTAGCTGGGTGTGGTGGTGCACGCCTGTAGTCCCAGCTACTCGCGAGGCTGAGGTGGAAGTATCTCCTAAGCCCAGGTGGTTGAAACTGAGGTAAGTTGTGATGGTGCCATTGTACTCCAGTCTGGAGTGAGACCTCGACTCAAAAAAAGAAAAAAGAGATAAATACATTTTTTTCTGACAGCCCCTCTCCATTGCCGGGCACCTGATTTGTGTTATGGCCACTTAATCTCACACCACCTTAAGGACAGGGACTCATTCTCTGCAAGGTTTGCAGAAGAGAAACTGCTCTAGAGTTTGCGTGGGGGGAGTGGCATTTCCCAGGAAGCATTTAATCCAAGAGACAGAGCCAAGAACGAGGCTGGGGAGACCAACACTCCATGTAGAAGGACTTTGGAGATCAACACGACATGTAGGAAGACAAGAGACACTAACATATATGGTGGGGGGGGGTCACACAGAGAGACCAATCCCTGCTGCTCTCAGACGCAGAGAGTCCTAGGCAGCGCTGTCCATCTGAACATCCCCTCACTTATTCTTCAGGCTTTTGAGGGACATAAGAGCCCTAAGGGCAGCATCCAAAGATCAGGTAAAGAAGACCTCCCAGTCTCTTACAGGAAAGAAGAGAATCAACCAAAATGAGGATAATAGAAGGGTCCAGCCAAAACAGTGGGTGCCTGTAAAGTCCTGTTCCGGTGGTTAGCCCTGTGAAATCCAGAATTGTCCAGGCTGACACCAAAATCCAGTTCAGGCCCCAAAAAGGTAAGAACGAGGTCTGAAAGCCATAAACTCAGGTTAGCAGAGAGTGGAATCCCAGAAAGAGTGCAGAGTCAAGGTAAAGATCTTGCATGTAGAGACGGAGACCACAAAGCCCACAACTGAGAGGACTGCCTTCTTCTCAGGGAAGAGTTGGCAGTCTCAGGTGTCTCTTACTTCTGACTGGAGCATCTCAAGTAGATGACAGGCTTGGTTTCGAGGCTGGCTGCGCAGTTCAGCAGAGTGAAGTCCCTGGCCAGGACAGGTACTAATTCCATAGGAGGAATGAGGCAACCAACTCCCACAGAAGTAAACAAAGAACAGAGGTGTCCTTAGAAAGTCCTGCCTCTGCAGTCAGTTTTGGGAGGCCACAGGCAGAGTTTTCAGGCTGAGGTTACCCCACATTTGCCCAAAAGGATGCTGGTAGAGCCCTAAAATCCTTGGATTAATAGGGGAGGCCCCATCCAGCAGAGGGAGGAGAATTGGCTCCCTAACTAAAATGAACATGATGACACTGAGTGACAATGTGAAGACCCCTTCCAGAAGGAAGAGGGTCATATAGAACCCTATCCCTGTTGTCAACCCTGAGATACCTGGACATGAGGACATGAGGAGTCATCCTCACTTCTTTCCAGGCAATCTCACAGAGATGAGGACATTAACAAAGGGGGCAGCCTCAAGCCAGCAGAAGGAAAATTTCTGAGTTGTTCTACAAGTCAAGGTGGAGACCCCGAAGACCCGCACCACAACAGTTAGGGAGACACATAGATTCCTTCCACTTCTGTTAGCCTAGGGAGTCCATGAGCAGTAGTGGCTTCTTTCACGTCTTTCTAGGCAATAGGGGCCTTAGTTTGAGAGGACAGGCCTCAAGCTAATGCAGAGAAAAATGTCCATGCTATTCCAGGTAAAAGGGTGAGGGCACTGAACAGTTTGGGAACACATAGCCTGTATCAGTGGGAGCCACAAATAATCCCCTTTATTGTAAGACCTTGGACCACAGGCGCAAATGTTAGGTGGAGCTGGCCATCTGGTCTCATTCAGGTGTAACAGGGTCATGAAGGCCTTGATCTTAGGGTGATGATCCCACATCAACAGAGGAAGGATTCGTAGGCCTGTCCATGACTTAAATTTACAACCTTAGTTTCGGACTGTGTGTGGAGCTACCCATCTATGACCTCAACCTGCCATCCCAGCTCTCATTTTTCACTGAACTCATTAAGTTAGTTCACTGTCATGTTCGTGGCCAAATAAAGCCATCCTAACTGCCTCGTATTGGGGCACAGGGAGCCATAGACCTCAACTAAGAAGATTTCCTCTGATCAAAATTAGGGGCTCCCCAAGCCCTGCCAGGAATGAAATCAGGAAACCTGAGTACAAAATGAAGGGATCTCATACCCTTGTATAGAGGGAACAACTAAGTGTCCTGCCTTACCCTTTGATATCATCCCTCGAAGGCTCAGAACTGAGCTTTTATGTGAAACTCTCCCTCGCTTCTTCATGTTATGTCTAAGGAAGGGGAAATCTTTGTTCTGACATGCAACCACAATTCAGCAAAAGGAAAAGGTTCAATAAATGCCAGTCACTGTGACCAATGCTTTTCATTTATTCTACATACCCTGCCAGGTATACACAACAGGGATTACCAAACACACTTCATAGATGCGGAGTCTGAGACTCATAAAGTGCCAAACTTCACACAGCCTGCAAGTTCACACAGTGGTAAGACTAGACCTCTGGTCTGAGTTATTCAAAAGCCCTCACTGTTTGAATTCAGCCTGAGGCTCACCTTGTCCCTTAATTCTCTGCTCTTTCTATTACTGCAAAATGTATCATAGGCAATATAATGAAAACTCTGTGGCTAAACTAATGGATTGGAATATTTAGCCAGAATAATAAAATTGCCAAAATAAAAGGAAGGTTCAATAATAAAAAGGGTAATGTTTTGATAGCAAAAATCAAATACATATGTGGTGTCAGATAACTTCAAAAGATCAGGGATTCAAAAATTCTGACTCAGCCACTTCAAATAAAAAGGAAATATATGAGAACAAACGTTACATGAAACGCTTAGTCTGACAAGGGAAGCAAAGAAATAGATCAGCATGTTTGTGTTTGTGTTTTTGTTTTTGTTTTCTTACAGTCAACCTCTGTCCAGGGCCCCCTGCCTTGTGGGATAGATTTCCTATCCCACATCACTCTTAAGACTGGGACCCATTGTCTGCCAGCTTTGCAAAGAGGAAAACAGCTCAAGGACTTGCAGACATGTGACATTTTCTAGAAAGCCTTCAATCCAAGAAACAAAAGCCTGTGTGGCAGTATCCATAAATCAGAACTGGGGAATCGAATAGTGTGGAATTATGGTTATGTCAGAGACTAGCTTGTGTCTGCTCTCAAACTTACATACAATCTAGCATATCTATGATCTCACATAGTTCCCTTTTTTATGGCCAGTGCACATAATATTATGGTTAGGAACTTTGCAGTACACAATACAATATTATTAACAATAGTTCTCATGCTATACTTTATATTTCTAGATGTATTCACCATATATACTCACAACATTGTACATACATCTTTTCATCCTCTCTCTACCCCTGTCTCTCATAACCACTTTTTTCCTCTGTCCATATATGCAACTTATTTTTTCTTTTTTCTTTTTTTTTAAGTGAATTCTTTTTTTATTGTGATATTGAGGGGTACATTTAAGGATTAGGTACACAAATATGTCTCGTTCAGTCACCCTTGTTGATAAGAAGTGTCCCCCCATCTCCAGACAGGTATTTACTGACATTAATCCCTTCCCTTATCCCACCCACCCCCCAAACGTTTACCACCACGGTCAGTCATTTTAGTGTGGTAAAACGGTGGATGATCAAGGTCTACGATATGAGTGAGAACATAAAGATAATGATGTATTTCTCGTTCTGTGTCTGGCTTATTTTAGTTAACCTAATGTCCCCCAAGATTACTGGTGGTATTGGAATGGCAGAATCACTTTCATTTTAAGGCTAAAGATTACAGCATTTATACATACCCTGCAATTTCTTCATCTATTCATCCATCCACAATCACTTTGGTTACTTCCATATCTTCTTCGGTATTGAGAATAATACTGCAAGGAACATAGGGCACATATATCTTTAGTAAATGGCAGTTTCATTTCTTTATGCCAGAGGAGAAATTGCTGAGTCATATGGTAGTTCCATTTTTAATTTTTGAGGAACATCATACTGTATTCCATTACTGCTGTACCAATTTGCATTCCTACCAATAGAGTTTAAGCGTTTCATTTTTTGAGCACTCATGCCAACAATTATGTCTCATGGTTTTTTGGTTTGGTTAATTTGTTGTTCTTGTTTTTAAATAAGGTCCCTCCTAACAGATGTGAGGTGATGTCTCATTGTGATGTTGATTTGCATTTCCTGATGGTTAGCAAAGTTGATTAACTCATCATATATTCACAGGCCACATTTAGAAATATTGGAAAGAAATGTCATATTAGTAGTGATTTTTGTAAATAATTCTGTATTAAAATTATTGAGATCAAAAAATAAAGGAAAAAGGTATAATTTGTTAATGCTTTGTTAGTTCCTTATAGTCTTTTCTCTTGTATAATTACGAGATATATACCTAGATTTGCCTAGATTATTGAAGAATGTAGAATAAATTAAATTCTAATTTATGAGACTTTATACTCAATATTTGTTTATTTCTCCATCATTAATTAAGCTTCTGCTCCTTGGAAGGATTCATGCAAATATTAGGGATGCTTTAAAAACATCCACTTCTTGCTCATTTATTTGTAGAATCTAGCAGCAGTTATTATATAAAAAGATGGTGATATCCTCTCTAGGACATAAAGAACAAGCAAAAAAGGGATGAGGAAAGAAGGAGGCTTTCAGGTGAAAGCAATCAAGTCTAAATACCCTTAGACAAGACAGTTTGGAGTAAGGAAACTGCAAGTCCCTAGGTGGGAATTAATTTTAAGGGAGGCTGCAAGGTGGGCTAGTGGAGCCATGGACATTGCCAGCAGTGGCCAGGCCCTCACGGTACCTCTAGGAGCTGAGAGACAAAGCCTGGAATGACAAACATTTCTAAACATTTACTTCGAAATTATGGAGAAATCAGAGACTCTCCACCTGGGGCAGGGCTGGAAGGTGTCCTGTCGGCTAGTTTCAGGGCGGGTGAACACAGTGCAAAAACAAAGTGTTCTGTGCGTATCATCTCCACCAAGTCTCTGAAAATAAGGGTAAGAGCCTCAAGGAACATGGGAATCCTAGAGTCACCTGTGCTGACTCTCTTTGTCCTGTATCAGCCTGCTCTATAAAATGCATTCAAATAGCATATCTTGAGTATAATTTGACAAATGTGAAATGAGATCTAAAATTTGTGTGATGATTAAATGAATAAATATAGGGGAGGTTGACATAGACGGGTGTCTGGGAATTGAAAAAATACTGATCATTGACAAATTTCACCAGGTTTTAGTTGTATTCAGTTGTGTAGGATTCTTCTGCAAAGAGTATATATTGCACAATTGTACTGCCTAAGCAGCATTTTGTTTGACTGCAATTTTTTTTGTCTTGGAGTTTGGTAATGTGCTTATATGTATAGGGCTGGGAATTACAGGGCTAGGACTAAACTCCTGGTCTGAAGACTTCTGGAGCCTACACTGTTTCTTCCATGCCTCTCTAACTAAAACAGACTTTGTGTTCCTTAATTCATTTTCTTCCCAATACTCCCAAATATATCTCAGGGGATTAAAAGGAAGAATTCTGTGCCCAAAACATTGGATTGGAATACATAGGCAAAGCCATTAAAAATACCACAATGAATGAAAATTATGAATAAAGAGGAGAAACAAATGTTATTTGGTGACAATATGATTATCTACATAAGCCGGCAGACAACTTCACAATCAGTGTTCACACAACCATCCTGGCCAGCACCTTCCCATTAGGAAGTAAATCAATTAAAACTGAAGTCATGTAAGAGGCTAATACTGGCTATTGAAAAGAAGGATAACGCAGAATAATTTTTCTCTGAAAACTCACTACCTACCCTGCCCACTGCCTTGTGATAGTTACCTCGTCTCTCCTTAAGCTTTGGACACAGACTGAGTAACTGAAACAGGAATACCTAAACCCACAAATAAGGGAACTTCACTTAGCCCAGCCCCTGTTCTTAACCCTGGGAAACACAGGCAGAGCTATAAAGCTGAGCTCCCTGTCATTTCAGCCTAAAGTGTCCCAAGGAACAGATGGCCTTGCCTAGTAGGGCAGCCTAAGTTCTTCAGAGGAGTCTCAGCTCTAACAGGAGCCAGTGAGAATTGCCTTTGCTAAGCAGAGGACTTCTCCCCAGAAGAGGGGGGCAACAAAAGCACCAATCTTGATTTCAGACCCCAGAACATAACAACCTCGAGTAAGGAATAAGGACACCTAACTCCAGAGAGTTCTGCACCTACTGTCAACTCTCAAAAACCCCAGGACGAATGTGGTCATCCTTATTTCCCCTTTGAAGGAAAAAAGCACATTGTGAGGGGCACAGCATTGGATCAGTGGCTTAGAGTGAATTTTCAGAACTATCTGGGTCAAAGGTGAGAACCCTGAGTGAGAATGAAGGGACAACCCTCATCCATAACAAGGAGGGCTCTGGGAGGTCCCAGCAGAGCTGACTGGCAGAGTCCACCCTGGAAAGTCTCAGGGTGGGGAGGTAGTTTTCCTCAGGGATCAGCCCTGTTTCTGCAGTTGGAGGAGACCTGGCCCCTAACCAGAATGAAGGTCAGGGCCCTGGGTAAGGACTGAAGAGACTACCCCCACTCACAATACAGACAGGTCCAATAAGTCCCACCCCTGCAGTGGGCTCTGGGAGCCCTGGCAGAACTGTCTGACAGACTTCTGCCAAAAATTTCTCAAGGCAAGGAGTATCTTGGTCTTAGAGAGTAGTCTTGATCCTACAGATGGAAGAGACCTGAGTGCTAACTGGAGTTAAATGCCAACCCTGGGTGATAAAAAGTGAATCTCTACTCTAAAGAAAGGCCACCTTGAGTAGCACCATTATATTGGGCTGTAGGAGGACCCAGGTTGAGGTGACAAATGTAGAGCAGTCTGACTTCCCCTCTAGAGACTCAAGAAGCTGAGGACTACACGTCAGGCCCAGGTGTGCCCTCAGCAACTGGAGGGTCAGGGCGCAACTGGTAAGCTGAGATGCCCTCGCATGTCCTCTGGGGGTGGACTCGAGGAAGTGAGGACCTTGGCCTGATGAGGTAGGTCTAATTCAACAGAGGGGTGCAGTCCTTAACAGGATTCTGGGCTGTGGCACTGACTGATCATGATAGAACCCCTCCCACAAAGAAAGGGCCACATAGAAACCCACCCATGTTATGAAACGCAGGAGTCTTGAGTGTGTTGTCACAAGGAGGTGTAATCACTCTTTCAGAGAATTGAGGAACCAGAATAAAGAGGGAAGACAGAGGGAGAATTTACAGGCTATGCTGGTTGTCTTGGTGAGAATGCTGACAAGTACAGGGAACTCCCACCCTACATCAGTGGGAGCCACACTGAATCCTCTCTACTAGCAGCTGGGGGAGACCCCAGGCAAAAATGGCAGGCAAAGGTGCCCATGGATTCCCACTCAGAGGAAACAGGAAAATGAAGGTTTGGGATCTCAGCATAATGGTCACATGTAGACAGAGGGAAGAATCTAAGGCTCTCCTGAGTCTACTTTAGAGGCTAATTTGGGACCATATGTGGGACCACCTATCGCAACAATAATCTACCTTTCACAGATGTCATTCTTAGGAGGACCACATCTGGTCAAATGAGGTCACCCTCACTTCCTCCTATTGGGTCTCAGGGAGGTTGACTCTCACTATGAGGGTATAGGCTTCAGTTCAAAGTACAGGAGAGCTCACCAGCTAGGAGTCAAGCTGAAAAATATGATCAGACTTAAGGAATCATAGGACCATGAAGACAAAGAACATCAAAGAACCCAGTCTAACCCTTTGTTTTCAGCCCTGGAAAGTTCAGGAAAGAGCTTTCAGGTTGAGTATTTCCCTGAATTTCTTATATCAGATTGGAAGGAGGTAAGATTCTTAGTCTTAAGATATAACCACCAGACTGCACAAGAAGGTGATGCGAGGGTACATGGGACAAAAGTGGGGACAATGATCCCACTGCAGGGAGAAACCCACTGAAGACTCAGCACCAGGTGTCACCTGTCAAGGAGGTGAACTGAGGCACCCCTTCAGTTCCTTCTCATTGGTTCCAGGGAACCATGAGATGAGATGTCAACTTCAGACTAGCAGAGGGAGTGGCCTAGGCCCTGCCAAGTGTTGATATGATAATCCTTAAAATTAACTGAGGGGAACCCAAACATGAGAAGACAGGAGGTCCCACTTCCTGTACTTGCTATCACCCCATAAAACACTAGGCAGGGTCAGCAGGAGGAAGTCTAAAACTCACTGTAAGAGTTCCTGGTTCCATTCTGGTGGCTTAGGAGAGAGGCTGACCAGGATAACAGAAGTCTTGTGGTCCCTAGAGCAGTGTACTCTGGGAACTTTCAAAGGCAGTTTGCCTTCAATAAAGCCAGGTGGTATCTCCCTGCTGAAGGTACTCACAGGATCACTTTCTCTCTTCTCCAGGTGCACCAACCACTACTCTCCAGGCCACAGTTCCTGCTGTCCGTGGTCACATGCCTCGTGGTCAGAAGAGTAAGACACGTGCTCTTGAAAAACGCTGCAAAGGCCAAGATGAGACCTAGGGTCTCCTGGACGCTCAGACCACTGCAGCAGAGGAAGAAGACTCATTATCCTCCTCCTCTCCTGTTTCTGGGGGTGCTGTCTTGAGCTCTCCTACTGCTGGCATTTTCCAGAAACCTCAGAGAGCCCCACCCACCACCACTGCTGTTGCAGCTGTTTCATGCACAAAGTCTAAAAATGATTCCAAGAGACAGCATGAGAAAAGCAAAAATTCCTCCACGGTCTCAACATCCACTGAGATGTTACACAAAGAAGCTGTAACTGAGGCAATGTGGATATTGGTGCAGTACCTGGTGCAAATGTATAAAATGAATCAGCCAGTTACCAAGGGAGAGATGCCGAAGGCTGCCAGAAAAAGGTGCAGGAGTCACTTCACTGAGATCTTCAGGAGAGCTTCTGAGCTCATAGAACTGCAATTTGGCCTTGGCTTGAAGAAAATCAGTCCCAGTGGTAACACCTACATCTTTGTCACCAAAGTAAACCACACCAAGGATGAAAGTCTCAGTGGCAAGGGGGACTTTCCCAAGAACGGACTTCTGGTGCCTCTCCTTGGTGTGATCTTCTTAAATGGCAACAGCACCACTGAAGAAGAGATCTGGGAATACTTGAGTACTTTGGGAGTTTTTGATGGGGAGTGGGACTTCGTCTATGGGGAACCCCGAAAGGTCATCACTGAAGATCTGGTGCAGGAAAAATACCTGGAGTACCAGCAGGTGCCCAACAATGACCCTCTATGCTATCAGTTCCTGTGGGGATCAAGAGCCTTCGCTGAAACCAGCAAGATGAAAGTCCTGGAGTTTTGGGCCAAGGTCAATGATACCATCCCCAGCACCTTCCCATTCCAATATGAAGAGGCTTTGAGAGATCAGGAAGAAAGAGCCCAAGCCAGAGATACAGCCAGGCCTAACACTACTACCAAGGCCAGTGAATATTCTAGTGTCACATCCAGCACTCCTCTCACTCTTCGCAAGGTCTAAGACAGAGTCTTCACTTCGTGTTGAAAAGGCCTGTTAGGCCAGACTCCGTGGCTCAGCCTGTAATCCCAGCACTTTGGGAGGCTGAGGCAAGTGGACTGCCTGAGCCCGCGGGTTCAAGACCAACCCTGGCAACTTGGCAAGACCTCATCTCTACAATAAATCAAAAGCTAGCCAGGTGCAGTAGCACAGTGCCTGTAGTTCTGGCTACTTGGAAGGCTGAGGCGGAAGGATCGCCAGAACCCAGCAGGTTGACACTGGGGTGACTGTGAGGGTTGCCACTGTACTCCAGCCTGGGCTATGGAGTGAGACTCCAACTCAAAAAAAGAAAAGAAAGAAAAGGCCAGTTAACCTTTGTTTCTGTTATGCATGAATAATTGGTTGGCTATTTTTTTTTGTATTATTCAACTGATATCTTTCAACAGATGGTTTATTTAGATCCAGAATGTACATTTGCAGATGACAAGAACCATATATTTATAGTTGTTTATTAAGTAGAGTAGTAAGAGTATTGTTTTATAAATGAAATACATTTTGGTAATTCATAAATACATTTGTGAATAGAAACAAGATAATGTGAAATTAGAATGGAAATATTTTTGAAAATGTGAAAGACCTTATTAAAATACTTGGAATCAGTAGAGACAGAAATAAAAGAAAAATTGACCAACTCTTGGTTTGATGCATTCCATTCAATTTTTTAAAAAATTAAGATGCATACCTTTTAAAAGAGACATACCTGGATTGGCTTATATTACACAATATTGTGTTAGAAATTAAGTCATAGTGAAGCAAACCTTTTGTTCATGACTCCTATTTTAACCCAACATTAATTGAGCACCTGCTTTTAGGAAGTCTTCATGCTTGTACCACAAATGTTTAGTCCAAGAAGACCCAGCTTCTGCCTATCTGAATTGTAGATTCTAGGAGAAGTTATCATCCTGAGGAGGGTGAAATACCCTGAATTTATTTAAGAAATAAAAAGTGGAAAAGACAGGTGATGGAGGGAATACATAACCTAGTTTTCACTGCTCAGCAGCAATCTGATCCAAATATAAAACAGGCACAGTCACAGATGCTTTACATCCATTACATATTTTCCACCAATCCTACAAGATGGGCCCATCAAACCCACTTCACAGTAGAGATCCCGAGGCTCACTGAGTCTGGTAATGCACCAAAGTTCCCAGGGCTAGTAGTATCAGGGTTGGCACTAGCCCCATGGTCTAAATGACTGTAGAGCTTACACTGTTCTGGTCTTCCCAACTTGAGGCAGATTCTGTATCTCAACTCAATTTTCATCTCAGTGCTCCAAAATATGTTCCAGGTGATACAAGAAATGACTTGTACCCATCTTACTGGGTGAGAATACATAGCCAGAGCAATAGGAATTCCAAAATAATTGAGAGGAATAAATAAGAAATGAATGAGACTATATTCAGTGACAGTATGATTATCCACAGTTGCAGTGTTAGATACTGTGAACAGATCATGGTGTCCCCAAATCATCCTGAACAATCTCTTCCCTGCAGAATGTCAATCGATCAGAAGTTACATAAGAACTTAAGTCTGCCTGATAAAGAGTAGAAACAGATCGGTGTTGTTTCTCCAGCAGCCCCCCCTCCTATCCTGGGCCCCTGCTTTATGCTACAGCTGCCCCATTTCATACCAATCCTAGGACAGGGAACCATTCCCTGCAAGGTTTGCAGAAGGGAAACTGATCTAGAGTTTGTAGGGATTGTCATCTCCCAGAGAACGTTTAATCCAAGAGACACACAGCCAAGATGAGGGATGAGGAGACCAACACATCATGTAGGAGGATGAGGGATACCAATACTAGAATATCAGGTGGGAGGTCACAATGTGAACCATCCTTTTATCCTCTCAGATGCGGACAGTCCCAAACAGAGCTGTCTGTCTGAAAATCCTTTCACATATTATTCAGGCTTCTAAGGTACGTACGAGCCTTAACAGCAACATCTTCATGTATTAGAGAAAGTCATCCCAGCTTTGCACAGAGATGGAGGGAATAAACCTAAATGAGGATGATGTAAAAGCACAGAGAAAACAATGGGTGCCCATAGAGTCACATCCCAGTCGTTACTCTTGTGAAGTCCAGAACTGTTTTGGATGACACCAAAATCTACTTCAGGGCCCAGCAAGGTAAGAACTTGATCACAAGGCGATGGCCTCACGTCAGCAGAGGGCAGAGTCTCACAAAAAGTCTAGAGTCAATTGACGACCTTGCATGAGGAGATGGGAACCTCAAAACCACAAATGATAGGGCCGCCCCTAGTGTTTCCTCTGCTGTTAGCTCCGGGAAGCCCAAGAAAGAGGTGTCAGGCCCAAGTGCCCCTACTTCTTCCTGGGGAATCTCAGGTAGATGACAGGCTTGGCTGACAGACTGGTTGCTCAGTTTAGCAGAGAGTGGAGTCCCAGAAAAAGGCAGGTGTCAAGTTAATAATCCCATAGGAGGAATGAGGCAACCAACTCCCTCAGAGGTGAACAGAAACAGAGATGTCCTAGAAAGTCTAGTCTCTGTAGTCAGTTTTGGAAGGCCACAGGCAGAGTTTATAGGCAGGGTTACTCCAAATTTGCTGAGGGGGATTGGTGGTCTTGGAGACATTAAGCCATAAAACCAATGGAGGAGGTCCCATTCAGCAGAGGGAAGAGATTGTCTTCTTAACAAGAGTAAGCATGATGACATTAAGTGACAATGTGCAGACCTCTCCCAGAAGGAAGAAGTCACATAGAACCCTTCCCCTGTTGTCAACCTGAACATGGGGACATGATGAATCACCCTCACTTCTCCCCAGGTAATCTTACAGAGATGAGGAAACATAACAAAGGCGGCAGCCTCAGGCCAGCAGAGGGAAGATTTCCAATTTGTGCCAGAAGGCAAGGTGGGGACTCTGAAGACCCACCCCATAACTATGTGGACAATACAGATTCCTTCCACTGCTGTTAGGCAAGGAGACCATAAACAGTTGTGATGATATGAGGCAAATTTCACTTTTTTCTAGGGTATGCCAGGGAATAGGGGCCTTACATTTCCACCAATAATGTTTAAGGGTTCCATTTTTTTCTACCAATACTATGTCTTATAGTTTTTTTGTTTGGATGTTTTGTTGTTTAATAACCTTCATAACAGGAGTCAGGTGATATCTCATGGTGATTTTGATTTGCATTTTCCTAAGGTTAGTGATGTTGATCATCTCTTTGTATATCTGTTTGCCATGTTTATGTCTTCTCTGGAGAAATGTCATATAAATAGTCAATTTCATGAAATAGAGATTATCTTGGAAATGTAAATGAATTATGTATTAAAATTTCTGAGATAAAAGAAAAAAGTAAAAGATTGTCCACTGTTTCTTTGCCTTATTCTTTTGGTTCTATCTTCTTGCAAAATTAAAGGTTATATACCTAGATTGGTTTAGATTATTCAAGAATGTAGGAGTAATTAAATTCTAAATTATTATACATCATACACACTCTTGTTTATTTTTCCATCATTAACTGTGCATCTGCTTTTTGGAAGGCTTCGTGTGAGTACTGAAGATGATTTTTTAAAAATCCACTTTTTGTCCATTTAATTTTAGAGTATAGGAGCAGTTATTATATTAAAAGATTGTGATATACACTCTTAGATGTAAAGAACAAGTCAACAGAGGGATGAGAAAGAGAAGAGGTTTGACAACCAAGTGTAAATGTACTTAAACAAGGCAGTTTGAAGTCTTAAGAAATTGAAAGTGCTTTGGTGGGAGATAATTTTAAGTGAGACTGCAAGGTGGACTGATGTAGCTGTGGAAATGGTGAGCATGGGCCAAGCCCTCATATGGTTGTCTCTAGGAGCTGAGAGACAAAGCCTGGAATGATGAGCATTTCTTTTTTTTTTTTCTTTTTCTTTTTCTTTTTTTTTTTTTTTTGGAGTCTCACTCTGCCGCCGAGACTGGAGTGCAGTGGCCGCTCCCGGCCACCGCAGCCCCGACCTGCCAGGCTCCGGCGATCCTTCTGCCTCAGCCTTCCAAGTAGCTGGAACTACAGGCGCGCACTACCACACCCGGCTAATTTTTTGATTTATTGTAGAGATGAGGTCCCACCAAGTTGCCCAGGTGGGTCTCGAACCCCCAGGCTCAGGCAATCCACTCCCCTCAGCCTCCCAAAGCGCGGGATTACAGGCTGAGCCACCGAGCCCGGCTGGTGAGCACTTCTTAAGAGTTACTTTGAAATCATGGAGAAACCAGAGAGATTTTCCACCTGGGGCAGAGCGAAAAGGTGTCCTGTGTTCTAGTCTTAGTGCAGGTGAACACAGTGCACAAACAAGGTGCACATCATCTCCACCCAGTCTCTGAAAAAATAAGGGTAATAGCCTCAAGGGACGTGGGACACCCAGAATTCTCTGTTCTGGCTCTCTTTGTCCTGGGGCACCTAAAACCTAGTCTATCAAATGGGCATTCAATAGCTTACCTTGTGTGTAATTTGACAAACTCTAAATGGGTGTAGATTTTGGATGATGGTTACGTGAATAATTATAGTGGTGTTTAATATGGAAGGGTGTCTGAGAGTTTTAAAAAATGTTGGATATTGACAATAATTCTACAAGCTGAAAAAGTCTGAAAGACTGGAGCCCACACTGCTTGTTCCATTTCACTCTGCCTCAAAAAGATCTGTGTTCCTTAATTCGCTTTTATTTTCAAGACTCCCAAATGTATCTCTGGGGATTAAAGGGTGAGAAATTGTACCCAAAATTGGATTGGAATACATAGACAAAGCAATTAAAAAATGCCGCAATGAATAAAAGTTGCAAATAAAAAGGGGAAAGAGATGGCATTCAGTGACATTATGATCATCTACACATGCAATGTCAGACAACTTCAAAATCATGTATCACACAATCATCCTGACCAGCTCCTTTCTGTTAGGAAGTCACGTAAAACAGAAGTCACGTAAGAAGCTAATACTGGCTATTGAAAAGAAGTCTAAAGCAGCATCATTTTCCTCTGATAACTCACCACCTACCCTGGGCCCCCTGCTCTGTGATACAGTTTCCCCCTCTCTTCTTAAGCCTGGGACACAGACTTACAATGTTTGGGATAGGAACACTGATCCAGAGTTTGCAGGGATGTGGCATTTTCCAGAAAGCCGCTCATCCAAGGGACAGGAGCAAATTTCAGACAACTATAAATACATGTTGACAAGACAACCACCCCAAAAGACAGGAGGTCATTCAGAGATGTGCCCAAGCCTGCTCTCAGCCCTAGAAGAACCAGGCAGGGCAGTTACACCGAGCATTCTCTCTTTTGCCCCCATAGTTCTCAGCGAAGTGAGAGACTTAACCTAAGGAAGGTGACTTCAGGGAAGTAAAGGGAGGATCCCAGGCTCTGATAGTTGCCAAGATGAGGAGCTTGAATCAGGAATGGACACCTGACTGTGCTGTCAGTCCTCGCAGGACCCAAACTCCTCTGGTTTAATGTCACTCACTCAGACTTCCATTCAGGACATCTCAGGAAAGAGAGGACCTGTATCAGAGCAGAATTTACAGCAGGGGGCTGGGAGTCCCAGGACTGGTTGAAAGCATGGTGAGGTTTGTGGGTGCGGTGACTAAAACAGGGATCACTAAACCCACAAATGAGGTGACTTGAAGGAACCCAGTCCCTGTTCTTAACTCCAAAAATTCCTGGGCAGAGTTATAAGTCTAAACTGCCTCTCACTTCAGTCTACAAGTTCTCAAGAAGGGGACGGCCTTGTCTAATAGGGCAACTTCAGTTCTTCAGAGGAGTCTCAGTTCTAACCTGAGTCAAGGTGAAGATCACCTTTGTTAAGCAGAAGATTTCTCCCCCAAAAAGGGGGCCACCGAAAGCCCTAGCCCTGATTCAGTACATGGCCATCATTTGCATCAGGCCTAGACTTCTCCTTTAGAGACTCAGGGAGGTGAGTGCTTTGTTTGGAGCTTGGCCAACTCCAGTCAGTAGTCTTACAAGCTCTGTCAACATCAAGGTAAGAACCATGAGTAGGACCTAAGAACCCCTGTGTGCATAAGAATGGGGTCTCAGAGAATCTCACCCCTGCTGTCAGTCCTGGGAGACCCCGGGCAGCAGGACAGGATGTGAGTCATCATCACTTCCGCGTTGAACGCACTAACGTTCGAAGAGGTGCAGTGTCCGGTAACCGGAGGGTGAATTTTCAGAGCTACCTGGAGTAAAGGTGAGAAGCCTGTTTGATGACTGATGGGACGATCTCCACTTGTAACATAGAAAGACCAGTAAGTCTTGCTGCTCCGGTGGGGCCCGGGAACCCTCGGCAGAGCTGTCCGGCAAAGATATGCGTGGGGTGGGTGTAGGAGGGCTGAGATGTGGACCTCAGTCTTAGGGCGTTGCCCTGATCCTGCAGATGGAGGAGAATTGAGTGCAGGTCCTGGGTGCTAATGAGGGAACCTTTCCCCCATAGGGCTGGCATCCAGAAGCGGCAGCATTCCTGTACTCAGTTTTAGGAGGCTCTGGGCAGACGTCCAAGTCTGGGTGTTCAGGAAGATGTTTTATTTGGAGGCAGGTGAACTTGGTCAGCGGGGGAGGAGTTTCATCATGTTAGATACCAAAGTGAGAACTCTGAGTGTTGGCCTAGGGACCGAGGACTCCGAAACAGTGACGTCCACAGCATACTGCCCCGCTGTCAGCCATCTGAGACCCCGGGCAGCCGCAGCCAGTTGTCGCTTATCTTCAGTTCCACTTTCAAGGCAAGGGAGCTTGGTGTGAAGGGCACAAATCCCAATAAGTCGAAGGTGCATTCCCAGAACGAGTCTGGAGTCAAGTTGAGGTCCCTGAATGTGAAGGGAACACCAACATCCATAACAGAGAGGGACAGAGTCCTGGATCTATGATGGGCCCTAGGAGGTTCTAAGCCACAGCTATAAGACTGAGGAGATGTGTCATTCGCATCTGGAGGGTCTCAGGGAGAGAAGAGCCTTTGTCAATAGAGGGCAATCCCATTGTCAAGGAGGAGTCTTGGCCCTAAAAGGAATAAAAGCGGGACCCTTAGTGCTAATGAGTTAATGTTTCCTCAAAATAGTGTGCCACTCAGAGAAGCACCCTACCCATGATCTCAGAAGCCCTGGGAGCCCTTGGGCGAGGTAACTAGATGTGTAGCACCCTGACTGCCTCTCTAACGACTCAGGGAGATTAGGCTTTGGCCTGAGGCTTGTGGACTCAGGTCAGTAGAGGGAGGAGGCCTAAATCCTACCTGGAGTCATGGTCAAAGTCTTGTGTTAGGACTGTGGAAGCCACAGACTCCAGAACCTTGGGTCTGAGAGTTCCACCCTTGCTGTCAGCAGACACAGGTCCCAATCAGCCTTGGCAGTATGTGACTTACTCTGTCAACTTAGGTCTCAGGGATATGAAAACCTTTGTGTAAGGGGCATAGCCTCTGGACAGAAGAAGTTGGAGTCCCAGAAATGGTGCTCAGTCAAGGTGAAGACCCTGAGTGAGGAAATAAAGAATACTCAATATGGGAAAGAGCTGCACCTGATGTCCCTGGGAGTCTCAGGCACCCCCAACTTCTGCCTGCAGGGTCTTAGGGAAATGAGAGCTTTGGTTTAAGGGCTTTGGAGAATATGGGCAGTATGGCCAGATACAGCTATCCTCACCTCCTCCGCTGGGTCTCAGGGAGGTATGGGCTTACTATGAGGAGATGTCCTCAGGTGTAGAAAAAGCAGACCCCCAGACACTTGTAGGAGTCAAAGTATGGACCACGAGTAAGGGCTTCAGTGCCCCAAGTCCCCATTTCCCACCCAAGTAGAGAAAACAATAAAGACTCTAGTTCTGTCCTTGCACTCAGTTCTCAAAGGCCTTTGTCTAATGTTGTCAGGTTGAGACTCTTCCTTATTTCTTTGCATCGGGTCTAAGAGAGGTCACAGGCTTGGTCTGAAGATGCAGCATCAGTCTGCAGGAGGGAGGATCCTAAACTCTAGGTGTAAACATGATGAAGACCCTGAATGAGGATTGAGAGTCAATGATCCTAGGGCAAAGAAGGTCGCACAGATTTGTCAGCCCTGCCCCTCCCCCAAGAGAGTAGTGAGCTGAAGCACCCCCTCATTTCTTTCTTCTGAGTCCCAGGGAGCTATGAGGTATCAGCTGCAGAGCAGAATGGGGAGAAGTTTCCAGGCCTTGCCAAAAGTAGATATGAAGATTCCGTATGTCAATTGGGAGGCCATTAGAACACAGAGGGAGTCTACACTGCTAGCCCCTGCTGTCACCCAGTCAGCCCCAGGCAAGTTCAGGAAACTGCAGCTTAAGACTTGCTATTACTTCCATCACTGGGTTCCCAGGAAGCAGGCTAAGAACAAGAGCGCAGGGCGTTCTGAGAGCAAGGGCTCTCAAGGACACCTGCAGAGGCAGCTTCCTGCAAACCAAGGTGGGATCTGTCTGCTGAGGGTGCTCACAGGATCTTATTCTCCCTCCTCCAGGCACATTACCTGCCTTTCTGCCCACAATCCCACCTGCTGTCCGTGGCTAACCATCATGCCTCGGGGTCAGAAGAGTAAGCTCCGTGCCCGTGAGAAACGCCACAAGGCCCGAAGTGAGACCCAAAGTCTCCAGGTTGCTCAGGCCACTGCAGCAGAGAAAGAAGATTGTCCCTCCTTTCCCTCTACTGGTTTGGGGAACACTCCCCACTGCTCCTTTGCTGCTGGCATTCTCCAGGAGCCTCAGAGAGTCCCACCCATGACCACTGCTGCTGCAGCTCTTTCATGCACAGGATCTGATGAAGGTGCTAAGAACCAAGATGACAAAAATGAAAGTTCCTCCCAGGCCTCAACATCCACTGAGAGCTCTCGCAAAGATCCTCTGAGTAGGAAGGCAGGAATATTGATGCAGTTCCTGCTAGATAAGTATAAAATGAAAGAGCCCATTACAAAGTCAGAGATGCTGAAGGTTGTCAATAAAAAGTACAGGGAGCACTTCCCTGAGATCCTTAAAAGAGCCTCTGAGCGCTTGGAGCTGGTCTTTGGCCTTGATTTGAAGGAAGAGAACCCCAGCAGTCATTCCTACACCCTTGTCAGCATGCTAAATCTCACCGGAGATGGAAATCTGAGTGGCTTGAGTGGTGAGTGGGAATTTCCCAAGAATGGGCTTCTGATGCCTCTCCTGGGTGTGATCTTCTTAAAAGGCAACAGAGCCACTGAGGAAGATATCTGGGAATTCCTGAATACCGTGGGCGTCTATGATGGAAAGAAGCACTTAATCTATGGGGAGCCCCGAAAGTTTATCACTGAAGATCTGGTGCAGGAAAAATACCTGGAGTACCAGCAGGTGCCCAACAGTGATCCTCCACGCTATCAGTTCCTATGGGGTCCAAGAGCCTTCGCTGAAACCAGCAAGATGAAAGTCCTAGAGTTTGTGGCCAAAGTCAATGATACCATCCCCAGCGCCTTCCCATACCATTACGAAGAGGCTTTAAGGGATGAGGAAGAGAGATCCAGAGTCAGAGTTGCAACCAGGTCTGGCATCACTGCCATGGCCAGTGGGCATCCCAGGGCCACATCCAGCAGCTCTTCCCACCACTTGTGAGGTATAAGGCAGATTGTTCACTTTGTTTTTGAGGCAAGATGCCAACCTTTTAAGTAGTAATAGGCTGAAATAGATCCAGAAAAATAATAATATATATCTTCTTTGTTTTCCTGTTACACATTAATATCTTTCAAATGTTATTCTTTATTAGAATATTTATTTAGATTCAGAGTAGATATTTATAAATTAGATAAATCACAAATTTATTGCTGTTGTCAGGTTTAAAAGTTAGAGTTTTGGTATTCTGTAATACATGTGTAAAATCCTTGGCTCTTTTGGGAGTTCAAAAACAATAAAACATGGCTTTGGAATGTTTGAGAAAACCTCAGAAAACAAAATTGGAGTCTTAAAATAGAGGATAATAAAGCAAAACATGTCAGGTTTTGGTTTGCTTCATTCACTTTTGTTTTTCTTTTTTGTAAAATTCAAGAGTAACTACTTGGTTGTCTTCATTGTATTCAAGAATGCAATAAAATTAAATAGTAATAAAATCACATGCTTTGCTTAATGGCTTATTTATTCTTATCATTAATTGAGCATTTACACTTTGGAAGGCTTTGTGCTAACTTAAGAAGGCCCTTCCCCTGACCGTAGATTTTTAATCTAAGAACAGTTATTATGTAAGGAAACAGTTATTATGTAAGGAAGATGGTGTGATACACTGTAACACCTACAAAACAAACTGAAAAAAGAATGGTAGAGGGAGATCCAGAAGAGAAAAGTCAAGTGTAAATTCCCCGAGCAAAGGCACTTTGTAGTGTGGAACATTGCAGTTTCCTCGTTGTGAGGTCATTTAAAGTTAGTTTCATGGTGGGCTAGTTGAGGTTGTGAAAATCATAAGCAGGTTCCAAACCCTCAGATCATGAGCCTTGTAGTTGAGAGACTAATCCTTGAATAGGAAACTGCCTTTAACAGTTACTTTGGGATTTTGGGTAAAGCAGAGGGACTCTCTGCCTGGAGTAGGAATGAGAGCATACAATGCTGTCGTCCCAGTGCGGTTGAACATAGTACAAAAACTAGGTGTTGGATGCATATTGCCTCCAGAGAATTTCTGAGAAATAAGAGTTATACTCCCTTGTGGTTAGATGCCAGGAGGCCACTGGGCTGGTACTCTTGGTCCTGAGATGGGGGAATCAGAGCCTATTCTATTAATTAGGTTATCTTGTGTGTAGTTTAGCAAAACTTCAACGTAGGGCTACACATCTTGTTGATAGTGAAATAAGTGAAAATAAGGAGTTTTACAGGGAGGGTATCTGGGAGGGAGAGAATTGTTGGTCCTTGACATAATTCTATAAGCTTTGAGTTTCTGAAGCCTCTGCTCCCATATTAAATAGCATACTCTCTCATGGGGAAAATGTTCTTAGTGTTACCTGCTTAACAGCATTTTGGTTTGTTTGGTTTTCTTTGTTCTAGAGCATTGCATGTTCTCTGATATCTCCTGGACAAGACAAGAAATCCCCAGAGATGATGGTAGTCTCTTCTTGTGTGCATATAATCATAGCAATAAGTGCCATTTATTAAAGAACTAATATTTGCTAGGCACTTTGCCTGGTGCTTTACATACATTATATATGTTCCAACAATTCAGCAGAATGGGGCTTATCAAACTCACTTGACAGATGAAGAACTTGTAATATTTTCAAGTTCACGTGACTGGTAGCTTGTTACCGAACAACAGCATCCTGCTGATCACCACGCAGAAAACCAATCACTGAGATGACTATTGCTAGGGAAGAAGCCTTTATTATTTTCCAAGTGACATCAACTGGAGAGATGGGAGTCAAACTTCCAATCTAGCCTTCCTCCCTCACTAAAGTTAAGGGTCTATAAAGCCAGGAAGGAAGACAGGAGGGGCAAAGAAGAGGAGTTAGTTAGTCAACAAGCAGCAGGTGGTCAAATGAAGGGTCTAATGTCTCATTGCAACCCATGCGGGGGCAGAAATTAGGAAGAAGTAAGAAAGAGGAGCTGGTCAACAGGCAGCAGGGGCATTTCACTGTACAAATGTTAAGTTTCTTAATCCTCAGTTCTGTGGGTATCTGGCTTGTTGGAAATGTGGGTGAGTTTCAACGTGACAGGTCTGGGATCAGACCCCAGGTCTGAATCCTTCTAGAGCCCACGCTGTCCTGTTCTTGAAACTTAAGGCCAACCACTCTGCCTCTTAATTCTTCTCACTAATCCACAATATATCTCAAGTGATAAATAAAAGCAGGCCCCCCAAAAAGGTGAAAATGAGAATCAAACACAATTTAGGGCTGTCTGTGGGTCTTATTTGCCTGGGGGTCTTCCCACCCCTACCTCCAGGGTTCCTTCAGTGCTGACTCTACCCTGGTCTCAGCACATAGGTCCAGTCCCAGCACTTCCCATCTTACAGCAGCCTATCCCTGTGTTTTCCCCTCTGTGCCCTCCTGTTCAAACTGGAATCAACCTACTGGCCAGTTCTTCACTGCATCCTTCTCGAACCTGCACCCACTTCCAGAGGAATGAACAGTTCAGACTCACCTGCCTTGACCCTGACATATAGGCTCTCAACTACTTGGAGGTCTCACCCTTCCCATGGACTCTCTGACCACATCAGCACCCTCCACATAATTGTTCACTTCAGACAGTGAAGTTTAGACACCTCTTCATCTCCCGGGTGCTGTCACCACATTCAAAGTGAGAAGAACCTATTTGACACAGAATCTACTGCTTCTTGGTTTATAGCCTTGAGGCTAGTGAGGAGGATTTTATTTTTAAACCACTTTGATATTTGCAGTAGGATTTTAATAGAGTATTTTATTTGAGACTGGTCACTGAACACACATACCATTGAGTGAACATACTTAGGTGGTCAACAACCAAAACCTCCCTCTTAAGTGATAAATAAGGAACAACAGAGAAAATCACTGTGTAAGCAAATATCCACTAGGTTGAATCCCTAAAAATCCTTCTTGGAGTCCTTCTCAGAGGTGAAAAATGGCTCTTTGGCAGACATACTAGCTTTGAATAAAAAGGAGAAAAAATTACCATCCTTTCATTTACTCTTGTCTGTAACTGTCTTCCCCAGGGAAAAATGCGTGTTTAATTGTACCAGTTCAGGTGTTCAGGCATGTTAAGTCAAGTGGTGGGTCACTATGATTTCGACCATACACCAAGAGGTAGAAAAAAATTCTCAGCCTATTGAAATTATGCAGATCATTATAAAGTGTCATGCAGAAAGGTGCTATTGAGTGACAAAGACGAGTAAAGAGATTTACAGGTTCATTTTGAAAATTAGGTGTGACTTCATGTTTGAAAACATCTGTCTCATAGTAGACACGAGATCAATTTGGAAAATTTCGAGGCAAATTGTGCCTTCTTAGAAACTCCTCCAAGAAATGGAGAGGGTTGTTATAACCAATTCTTTATTGAAAACTGTGTAACAGTTTATGGGAGAGACAATAAGTGTTCATCCACATGCCTGTCTTATCTCCTTCCTGGGCTCATGGAAAAACTACATTTCCAGTGCACTTGTAGTTAGGAAGAGTCACGGTCCTAACCCTTGCCACTGAAATATGAGTAGAAGCACGTTTGACAGCTCTAGGCAAAGGCAGGTGAGAGACAGTCTGCCACTTCTGTGCTTTGTCATCCATTCAGCAGCAAACATAGAATCCATGTTGAGATGTGGAGCCATATGGTGGAAGTAGTGTGGATACCTGTCACCTGATAGCAGAGAACCTCTGTCAACCTACATTCGATTTTATGTACGCAAAAAAGAAACTTTTGTTGTGTCAAGCCTCTCAGATTCCAAGTTTTTTTTTCTGTTGCATTTGTTAACAGCTACTTTACCTGAGTAATGTACAACTACTATTCCTATTGTTAGGCCTATTTAAGATATTTAAAAACAAAGCTAAAAGTAAACTTAGTAAATATATATATATTTGAGCCAGAGTCTCACTCTGTCACCTAGGCTGGAGTGCAGTGTCATAATCACGGTTCACCGCAGCCTGCAACTCCTGGGCTCAGGCAATCCTTCTCCCTCAGGCTCCCATGTAGCTGGGACTATGTGCAGGTGCCACCACACCCTGCTAATTTTTTTTTATTTATTTTATTTTTGTA
>CAUYQG010030051.1:0-59145 GCA_963574415.1 Tarsius wallacei | reverse complement strand
CCCAGCAGGTCGAGGCTGCGGTGGCCGGGAGCGGCCACTGCACTCCAGTCTGGGCGACAGAGTGAGACTCCAACTCAAAAAAAAAAAAAAAAAAAATAAAAAAATTCCAGCCTTCACGGGATTTACATTAAAGATAATTTTAAAAAAACAAAATGAACAAATTTAAAATATGGCCTATGCTTTATTGCAGGTGTTTTATTGATTTTTTTTTTTTTTTTTTGAATAAAGTAGATAATGAAAGTACGAGGGGGAACAAAAAAAAAAAAAAAAAAAATCCAGAATTTATTTATAAAAAATTGTGTATTTATTCTTACATGTTTACACTTCATTCACCTTCAAAGTATTCTCTGTCTGATACATTACACCTGTTGAGATGCTTTTTCCACTGCTCTAAACAGTTTTAGAACTCATCAATTTTGATGCCTGTTAGTGCTTCAGCCATTTTATATTTCACCTCCACATTGGCAAAACATTTCCCTTTGAGGACTTTTTCATTCGGGGTAAACAAAAGTTTCAGGTGAATAGGGAAGGTGGGGCACAAAGGTCATGCCATTTTTTATCAAAAACTACTGAACACTCAGCACGGTGTGGGCAGGTGCACTGATGAATCACCCACCATGAAACCGGCAAACTCATTGAAAGAATCTCCAAAAAAAATTCACTGAAGCCAAACACAGTCTCTCATAACAATGTTAGCACTGACGTCAATGGGTTCCTAGAACACTTACCTAGCAGGGAAATCCTGTACTACAAGGGGCCAACCCTCTAAAAGGTAATTCCAGTTTTGGGGGGTACTCCCTCATATATGCCTCTGTACTCCATACATTGAGAAGAAACATTGTAAAATCAGAAAATCATGGATTTGAATATGCAAATTACTTTAAAATCTTACACAATCTTAGTTCAACCTTTTTTAGCTAATTCACTTTCTTGTCATTCAAAGGCCTCAGATGTTTGTGCTTGGGCTCATCTAAACATTTCAAAAATACCCCAGAGAAAACTTAATTATCACATCGCCATGAATGAGAGGTATAATTATCAGAACCTAGCTTTTGTGCACATTGAGCTACAAATATCTCTTCATAAATGCAAGGAGAAGAAAGCATCTTTCATTTCAACTAAATGTACTTCTTTAGTTGTCTAATTCCCCAAGGACTCAGTATTTATATGCTCTTGATATCTCAAAAAAATGATGGCTAATCCCAGGATACATATAGCAAAGGGCTTTTTACGTTAAGTCCACTGCTGTGTTAAGAGAATGACATTTTCAAAGTTAATAGAGTAGGCCGGGTTTCAGTTTCATTATGTTATTAAAAACTAATTTTCCAGTAAGTAGCTGAGTATTTGGCAGGGATTTAAGAGTGAACATGATTCTGCCTCTCTATTACATTATCTGCACTGTTATCTTAAGTATTATATTTCGTCTCACTTATCTCAAAGAGCCAAAAGATATATTAGAGTAGCCTTATGCTTTTCTCATACTTCAAATAAAAAGGCTTATGATTAGCCCTAGTAAAAGACAACACTGTTCGTCTTCAATTAAGCAGAGTTTTCATTTACCTACAAATAAAGGCTGCTGTCAAATACCACACACTAATTTGTGTAATACCCTCAGTAAATCAGCTTGTTAAAGCTGAAAGGATTCTGAAATAACAGTGAGCCCAGGCCCCTAATGTTATAAAAAAAAATTTGAATTTTATATTGCATTCTCAGAAAAGATTGTCCCATGATTCAGACACAACTGACATGATTTAAAAATAAGCATGTGTTGTTATGGACCAGTTTTGCTTCTAGGATTTTATCTTAAGGAAATAAAAATATGCACCAGGATTTAGGTGCAGCAACATTCATTACAATATTCTTTATCTTGACACAAAATTGGAGACAATATATACAATAATAGGAGATTGGTCAATTAGTATAAAGTACAGTCATCTGGTAAAATAATATGCATCCTTTAAAAAAAACAGATTGAGCCAGGCGCAGTGGCTCACACCTGTAATGCTAACTCTGGGAGACCTAGGCAGGAGGATTTCTTGAGCCCAGGAGTTGAGATGAGTCTAGGCAACATAGTGAGACCTCATCTCTACAAAACATTAGCCAGGCGTGATGGTGCTTAGCTGTAGACCCAGCTACTTGGGAAGTGGAGGCAGGAGGATCACCTGAGCCCAGGAGATCGAGGCTGAGGCCAGCAATAATCGTGCTGCTGCACTCCAGCCTGGGTAACAGAGTGAGATCTCAACGCAATGAAAAAAAGTATACAACAGGTTGTGCAATGAAAAATACAGTTTTTGTCAATTGAAAAAAATGGAAAAAAAAAAGAAAATCAGATTTATAGGCTTTTTCACCAAGAAGGCCACTGCATGTACAATCCCAGATGAAACTGGGTCCTCTCAGCTCTGTTTTTGTTTTTAGGTTCTTCACTAATTATGACTGTTTTCCCCCCCAGTAGCCGAATTTAGTTTGCGCCCACACTCCGGGAGACAGGAGTCACTGGGTTCGTTCTTCTTTTAGCTCTTGGATTCCTGAACCTGAAATAGCAAGAAATTAAATCCCTAAATCACAGAAATAGTGTGTGAGTTCTGGGGAGGGCTCGTGTTTAAGAAGCATTACATGTGAAATGTTTGGCATGAGCATCAGGAAGGTTTAAGGGGCTTTATTTCCTTTATATGTAAAGAGGGCATACCATGGGTATTCAGCAAGTATTTACTGACTGCTTGCTCTCCGCCAGGGACTCTGCTAGCACTGGGGATAAATAGATTAGGTCCCTGATCCCCCAGAATTCACATTCTAGTAGGGGGGAGACAGATAATAATCAAATGGTGGTAAGTACTGTAAGGAAAATAAAAGAGGTTGACTGAGGGTCAGAGAAGAGCTCTGTAAGGAGCCAAACCTGAATGAAGAGAAGGTGCCAGCCATGGACAGACATTCCAGGTGAAGACAATGGCTGGTGCAAAAGTCCTGAGGTGGGAACTAATTGAGCATAGTCAGAGTGTGGAGAAAAGGCCAGTGTGCCGGAGCCAGGGGCAGGGAGAGGAGGTGCAAGCCCAGGAGGGGCCAGGTCATGCAGGACTTCCAGGGCAGGGTGAGGAGCTTAGGTTTTACTTGAAGAGTGATTGAAACTGATTACTCTGTGAGGTGAGGAGAGTGGATGGTGAGGCGCCAGAGTGGAAGCAAGGAGAGCGGTTGGAAGGCTGCCTAGTGGGCCAGGTGAGAGATGCTGTTGCATCGATTAGAATAGTAGCCACGGAGATGGAGGGAGGTTACATCTGGCGAGTGTTTTGGAAACAGGCTTGATAGAACTTGCTCATGGATTTGGGTTGGAAGGTAGAGAAGAGAGAAATCAAGGGTGAGTCTTTTTAGATTGTCTAGAACCTCCATGGGATCAGAAGAGGATGGATGATATGCACGTTGTGAAGGAAGTGAGCCAGGTATGAATATCATCAGGATGGAATAAAGACATTTTCATCGAGGTCACTGAAAAATGTGCCTCTAGATAAGTCGATGTCATTTAATACGTGACTGCATCTGAGTTTCTCAACTTCAGCATTGGTGACGTCGTGGGCCAGATCCTTTTTTGTGGTAGGGACTGTCTTGTGCACTGTTGGATGTTGAGCAGCATCCCTGGATTCTACCCACTGGACGCCAGTAGCACCACTCGCAGTTGTGGCAACCAAAATGTCCCAGATACTGCCAGATGTCCTCCAGGGGACAAAGTTGTCCCAGTTGAGAGCTCCTGGACTACCTGAAGAAGACATCAATAGGTTAGGGCTTATGTCACCGTAGGAAGACATCTAGAAATAATGAGTTGGGAGAAAATGTTGGGGAATTCTGCAGAACATTGGGAAACGTTTGTTTTGGATTTTAAATACAGAGTGATGTCTTGCCATGCAAATGTTCACATCCACAGAAACGTGGACATGCAGATTTGTGATCATGTAAATGAAGAGATCTCACATATACTACAGATTTCTAGGAGGAATTACCTGAGTCTATGCAGACACCTGTTTAGACATACCTAATATATTAAAACCTAGATTTACACATAGAACCCCTGAGAATGAATATAACCTTCACGAAGGCATGAGATGATTTATTAAAATTCTATTTAAGATAGAATTTTCAGCAACACATTTATATTATAAAACAAGATATACCTTTATATTTTCCTATAATGCATATACCAGAAAATTTTATATATATGTAAAATTTAGCCGGGCTCGGTGGCTCAGCCTGTAATCCCACACTTTGGGAGGCCGAGGTGAATGGATTGCCTGAGCCCGTGGGTTTGAGACCCGCCTGGGCAACTTGGTGAGACCTCATCTCTACAATAAATCCAAAAACTAGCCGGGCGTGGTAGCGCACGCCTGTAGTTCCAGCTACTTGGAAGGCTGAGGCGGAAGGCTCGCCAGAGCCCAGAAGGTCGAAGCTGGTTTGGCATTTACTGTGCCACTGCGATCTAGCCTGGGCTACAGAGTTAAACTCATACTCAAAAAAAAAAAAAAGAAAAATAGTTGATTATAAGTTATATCCATGTAAGACATATAGAGATGTATCTTTAGGTATTTGAAATATGGATTATTTAAATTATCTATCTAACAGCCATAAAAGCGTCAAAGTCTAGAACTGCCAAAGCGGAACACACACATCAGGAAGTGACTTCATTCAGGATGAAAGCCAGCTTTTGTATTAGTGTGTTTTACAATCAGAATGGTTACAAAATCCATTCTGAAGGCCTTTAACTTAGGCGCTTTGTCAGCCATTGAGAATCTTCCATCTGAATAGAGCATTAAACTAGGAACTGCATTTCAGTGGATGGATAAGCACCGATCCACTGCCTACCCTTAACAGGATGCTGTGCTAGGTGGGCCCTGGGAGGAACAAAGCTTGCGTTATCTTGGTGTTGGAGCAAGGGTTAAGGGAGTGCCAGGGGGAAACTTGTAACAACAAAAGAAAATGAAAGAAATAGGATGGGACTGTTTTAATTGTGTGAGAGCAGGTTGTATATCTTAGTTGTGAATCTAGAGGATTCTCACAAGCAGAAAATGTATCCAGGTACGAACCTGAATGAGTGACTCCGGGCATGTCAAAGAAACTGGTGTGGCCAGAGTGTGACATGGAGGGAGGTGACATGGAAAGGAGGCTGGACTGATGGACTGAGGCGGATGGCGTGGGCTGGACGACCCAGGCTCAGTAACTTTTATTGTGCAGGCAGGCCGCCTTGGAATGTATTTGAAAGAAGTGATGTGTGTTTCCACTTTAGCAGGGTCTTTAGGGGCAGAGACACTGATCAGGAGACCAGCAAAAGCTCTGGGCAAGAGGATATGAAGGTTTAGGCCAGGACGGAGAGAAGTTGAAATGGGAGAGATGGGAGACGTAGCCAGCAGGTCTGAGCAAGAGGAAGCAGGGCAGAGCTGAACATTCTTAGCCTTGAAAATGGGGAGGCTGTTGCCAAGTGAGGGAAACTTTGAGGTTCACATATGCCTTCTTTTGCCTGTTTCTGGTCAGCAGGCTCTGGGCATTGAAAGACCTTGCTATTTTTGGACCTGGGTCTCTGATCTGCATATTTCTGGTCTGGCTTCACTTTCTTCCTCTTAGGTATACTTAGGAAAATGGGGCCTCCATCCACCGGGTCCACTGGCACAAAGGTTACTCTGAGTCACGGTTAACCAGCGATGGAGAGTGCCAGGACTGAGCAACCGCGGTGGAATTTAGCTCGTGGCTACTGTTATTGCCCCAAGTTGCTTAAATGCCAACTCCCTCTGGGAATGCATAGTGTCGCCCTTTGCCACTGGGAGGCAGCGAGTTTCCTGTGTCTGGGTTGTTGGGAGTGAGGGTGCTCGTTCCAAGCATGCTGTCTCCCGCCCCAGAGGAACCGCTGCTGCTGGCGGAGCTCAAGCCCGGGCGCCCCCACCAGTTTGATTGGAAGTCCAGCTGTGAGACCTGGAGTGTCGCCTTCTCCCCAGATGGCTCCTGGTTCGCGTGGTCTCAAGGACACTGCATTGTCAAGCTGATCCCCTGGCCGCTGGAGGAGCAGTTGTAAGTACTCTCCCTGGAAGGGGAGCGGGATGCTATTCCAGGTTACTCCCTCTTTCTGCCAATTCCCTGCTCAAGAACAAGAGAGAGGGAAAATGACAGCTGTTCAGAAATTGATCATGGGGGTTTCCAGATCCCTGCATTCCCCACGTGTGAAAGTCAGTTCTGTCAAGATTATGTCAGCCCCCAAGTTGGAGTTTTTATAACAGCTTTATTAAGATATACTTTACTGACTGTACAATTCGCCCATTTAAAGCGTATAAGACAGTGGTTTTTAGTATATTTGGAGTTGGGCATGCATCACCACAATCAATTTTAGAGTATTTTTATTACACCAAAAAGAAGCCCCGTATCCTTTAGCTTATATTACCCCACTTCTTGTGCTCCACAGGCAACTACTAATCTACTTTCTGTCTCTATTGATTTGCCTGTCCTGGACATTTCCTGTGATAGGAATCATACCATATTTGGCCTTTCTTGACCAGTTTCTGTTGCTTAGCATACCGTTTTCGAGTTCGACAATATTATAGCATGTATCAGTGCTTCATTCCTTTTACTGCCAAATAATATTGTATGGATATGCCAAGTTTTGTTTATACATCTATCAGTTGACAGACATTTGGGTTATTTTCACTTTTTAGGCCCTTATGAATAGTGCTGCTATGAACATTTATGTACAGGTTTTTGTGTGAACATGTGTTTTCAATGTTTCACCATTTGAGGAATTGTTTTCCTAATTGGCTGTACCATTTTACGTTTTACATTCCCACCAGCAACATATTTGGATTCCAGATTCTCCAAATCCTTGCCAACACTGATTGTCTGTCTTTTTACTAGTCTGGGGTGAAAATCACACATTTTGAATAATAATAATCTGGGAAAATGGTCACAGAATAAAAGCTTATTGAGAAAAGCAGACTTAAAACAATATATGCAATGTGATTCCGAATGTGTTTTTTAAAACATATGTATATATGCCCAACTAAACATTTGTAGGGAAATTTTTAGAATTGTATTAGTATTATAGGTAATTTTTACTTATTATTTGTCTGATTTCCAGATTCTCCCCATGTTTCTCTGTTATTTTTATAATTTAAAATAATTGTTATTTTTAAGGTCCTTTGAAAGGGAAAATCTGGAACATTTATATTCGTGTTAGGGTTGTTACACATTTTTAATAAATTATATTGTGTAGTGTTTTTGATATTGAGCAAATAATTGGCATTAACCAAATAATTATATTACTTATAGAAATAAAGTTTCTACAAGTAATATAATTATTTTAGTGAAGCTAAATTATGCCAGCGAATCTCCCTCACCTCATCAGCCCCTTCCTACAGTCCCACCTTCCTGCCTTCATGTGACTCATCACTTGATTCATACAACTCAGAAATCAAGTATGTGTTGAGCACTAGGCTAAGGTACCTACGGCTTCAGTTCGGGTTCCAATTCAGCCCCCAATTTTGTTAAGCCAGGAAAATTAATAACCTGTAAAATGCATATTTTAGTATCTCTTTCTAGAAAAGTTAAATTTATGATATTAAAATGAAATAACATGTAAATGTGCCTTATTTCTTTTAGAATAAAGTAGCTACAGATGTATCCCTTAATTCTAATACAAAAATCAAACTTTTATAAAAAATAAAATATATCTAACTTTGGAGGGTCCAGGCTGTCCTAAATGTCTTCCCATAGCATGCCTCTTAAGGGCTTCCTCCTGTGATGGCAAACTCAGGGTCTAGGTGCCAGGGCCAGAGCCAGGCAGGTCTGGGCAGTGTGGGGATAGGCAGACGATCAAAATGACATTCACAATTAGATTCAGCTTGTGTTCGGAATAACATATTTTCAGACTACATTTGACCATTTAAACCAGAGGACAACGAGCTTATTCTATAAAGGTCCAGATGGTAAATATTTCAGGCTTTGCTGGCCATAAGGTCTCTGTCTTGACTATTTATCTCTGCTGTTATAGCACAAAAACAACCTCAGATGACACATAAAGAAATGAATGTGGTGGTGTTCCAATAAAACTTTATTTACAAAAACAAAATCCTATCACTTTGCTCCAACATGGATGAACCTGGGAGACTTTGTTATGCTAAGTGAAACGAGCCAGGCACAGAAAGACATATATTGCGTGATTTCACACATGCAATCTAAAAAAGCCAAGAAAGGTCGAAAGCAGGAGGTCGGATGAGCTGTGGGTGTGAGAGGATATGGGGAGGTGTTGGTCAAAGGTATAGAGCTTTGGTAGGCAGAATGAGTAAATTCCGGAGGTCTGTTGTACAACATGGAACTAGAGTTCATAATAATGTATCATATGCTTGAAAATTACTAAGAGAGTCGATCTTAAATGCTCTCACCACAAAATAATAAGTATGTGAAGTGATAGATGTATTAATTAGGTTGGTTTAACCATCTTGTAGTGTATACAATACATATACCAAAACATCACATTATACTCTGTAAATGTATCGCTTTGTCAACTATACCTTAGTTTAAAATACTGACAAATAGATTGTTGAAAGAGAAAAAACTAAAACAGACTGCTGGCCTGATTTAGACTAAGAGAGTTTTAGAACCAAAGGATCCCACACATGCCTCAATTTCTTTCTTCTAATTTTACAGGTGAGCTTGGTTAAAATCCTTTCATATATTCCATCACACAACTAGCAAAAATGTGATTACCTAAAGCTTTTCAGAACATATGTAACACATAAATAGGCCCAGCCATGTACAGTATATGTTGGGTATAGGACTTCTCTCAGAACTAAATCTAAATTCATGCTGGCTTCCAACTCACATCTGTTTCCCCCAGTTTGACCTACCAGAGTGTGGTCAGGGTCACATAGAAAAGTGGGATGTTTACTCACGCTGATAAAATGTACCATAAACAGTAAACTTCCTGTTTTCAGGCTAAACCCCAAGGCTGTCCAGCTGTTGGCACCTTTGATACATTGTCTCTGGCCACAGTGGTAGGCAGTACCTGTGTCTTAGGGATTGAGCCTCACCTGGGCCTATTTTGGAGAGGGTTGGGAACAGGGTTTGTTTCAGGACAGGGCTCCTCTGAACAGCCTGGTGGGTTCCTTTTCTCTGTATTACTATTGTTGTTGTTGTTATGATTATTTTGTAGACACGAGGCCTCACTGTGTCGCCCAGACTGGTCTTGAATTCCTGGGCTCCAGTGATCCTCCCGCCTCAGCCTCCTGAAGTGCTGGGGTTATAGGCATGAGCCACTGTACCTGGCCTCTTTTTCTCTGTTGACTACCCTGGCTGGTTAATTCCTGTGCTGGTTCCTATCAGGAAAGTAAGTGAAAGAGCTTCATTAATCAATTGGAACATAGTGAATGAAGGTGGTAATCAACATGTACCAAACAAACCGTATTGGCAAGAAATTGGTTTATTTTCCAGCTGCTTGGGGATTTCTAAGCTAGAGATAAGGGAACCCCTCAGGCAGGAGTGGCAGATGGGTTTTTAGGCTCTAAGTTTTATCCTAGTTCCAAACCTACAGTGTGCCTTATTTCTTGTGGGAAAAACCAAGTGAATCTTCTCTTCCATACTCCAACCTGAGAGAACATTCTGAGCAAGCGTATGGCTCCCTGGAGCATCTATGGTCTAGTTATCCCACAAGGCAGGTCACTGCGTTATAGGGCTGTCACACATGGGATGAGGCATGGCCAGTGAAGCCTCTGTTACCCAACACTAAAAAAGAAACAGAAAAGTCACAGACTGCACTAAAGGCCAGTTTGTTTCTAGGGCTTTAACGTCTTAGATGTCCCATGATGAAAAGTTGGTTGACTTGGTAACAACTGCAGACTCATTAGGAAATCTCTGCTTCCCCAGCATCCCTAAAGGGTTTGAAGCCAAAAGCCGAAGTAGCAAAAATGAAACCAAAGGGCGGGGCAGCCCAAAGGAGAAGACTCTGGATTGTGGTCAGATTGTCTGGGGGTTGGCCTTCAGCCCGTGGCCTTCCCCACCCAGCAGGAAGCTCTGGGCACGCCACCATCCCCAAGTGCCAGATGTCTCTTGCCTGATCCTTGCTACTGGACTCAATGATGGGCAGATCAAGATTTGGGAGGTGCAGACAGGTAGGTCTTTCTCAGCTGGAACAGGATTCCTGGGAGGCTCGTGTGTGTGTGTGTGTGTGTGTGTGTGTGTGTGTGTGTGTGTGTGTCTGGCTGAGGGGCGTGGCCGTGGCAGGCAGACTGTGTGCTAACTCTACCACTGACCAAGTGCTCCTGCTTCCACGCCAGGGCTCCTGCTTTTGAATCTCTCCGGCCACCAAGATGTCGTGAGAGATCTGAGCTTCACACCCAGTGGCAGTTTGATTTTGGTCTCTGCGTCACGGGACAAGACTCTTCGCATCTGGGACCTGAATAAACATGGTATGGAGGTGATGGAACTACTTGGCAACTCCAAACATGCTATTGCCCCTTTCTCCCCTTTACCAATGTCGTTTTTTATCTAGAAGAGTATTTTTTGTTATTGCCTCCTAAGAAGCCCTTTAGACATTTTTCCTAACCCCCCCTCCACCCTGCACTACCCCAAAGATATACTGCACCAAAGAGAGTTTAGTACTAATGATCTATTGTATATCTACTTATGTACTGAATGCATGTCTATACTTTGTACATAAGAAAACATAAGATTTTTGGCTGGGTGTGGTGGCTCTCAGCACTTTGGGAGGCAGAGGCAAGAGGACTGCCTGAACCGATGGGTTTGATACCAGCCTGGGCAACACAATGAGACCTCATCTCTACAGTAAATAAAAAAATTAGCTGGACATGGTGGTGCACGCCAGTAGTTTCAGCTACTTGGAAGGCTGAGGTGGAAGGATCACCCAAGCCCATGAGCATGCCACTGCACTCCAGCCTGGGCTACAGAATGAGACTTCAACTCAAAAAACACAAAAAACCCCCAGATTTTTTTGGCTGCCAAGAACCAATATTTTTGAGGTGATATTGCCCCTATGGAAAGTACATGATCTAGAACAGGTTTTTCTCATTCTCAGCACTGCTGGCATCTTGGACTGGATAAACCTGTTATGGGCTCTCCTGTGCATTCAGAGATAACGAGCAGGACCCTGGTCTCTTCTGTTTAGATGATAGTAGCATCCTCTCCAGTTGTGACAACCAAAGATGTCTCTAGATTGATGTCTTAGATTGACGTCTTTGTCCCCCGGAGGACAAAGTCTCCCCAGGTTGAGAATCACTGATCTAGAAGAAATCCCTATTGCGTACTTCCTGCTAGAAAGAAAGGATTTATTTTTAAAGTAGAATCTAGGCCTAGTATAGTTTGCTTCCTCCTTCCCTCCCTCCCTCCCTCCCTCCCTTCCTTCCTTCCTTCCAGTCTTGCTATGTTGCCCAGGCTGATCTCAAATTCCTGTACTCAAGCAGTCCTTCTGCCTCAGCCTCCTAATGTGTTGAGATTACAAGTGTGAGCCATTGCACCCAGCTGGGAAGGGGACCTTAATGCTGTGCAATTTCTCCCACAAATGGGTGGGGTCCCAGGGGCTGGAGGGATGTGAAGGAGGCCATGGTAAAGGAGAGAGGTGACGAGGCACACTTGTCCCCATGATGTGAAGGCACCAGTGCTCTCATCTAAGACAACTCTCCAGTTCCCCACAACCACAGGAGGAACCTTTCTCCTGTCTTCTTAGAAATGAGCCTTATACATTGTATCTTAGTCAGCTTTGGCTGGTATAACACATATCACAGACTGGGTGGCTTAAGCAACACACATTTTTCACTTTTATGAAGGCTGAGAAGTCCAGGATCAAGGTGCTGGTCGCTTCAGCAGCTAGCAGGTGAGGGCCTGCTGCCTGGCTTGTATACAGACATTCTCGCTGTATCCTCTGGCAGAGGCAGATCTCTCTCTCTCTCCTCTCTCTCATTTCTCTCTCTCCTCTCTCTCTCTGTCTCTTGTTTTAAGTGCACTAATCCATTCCTGATGCTCCAACCTCATGACTTACTTCCCAAAGGCCCCACTTCCTAATACCATCTCTCTGGGGATGAGGGCTTCAACATGTGGATTTTGGGGGGACACAAGCATTCAATCCACAGCAACTTGTCAACCAATGAGGTGTTTGCAATGTCCTCATCTGAAGGCACCTGATGACCAAGAGAACTCTAGGTAGCTTCTGCCCACTACTTTGTTCAGGCTTTGTCATCACACGGTCTAAGGTCTGTGGACCAGGATGGCTTCTTAAGGTGCCTTTTTAATGCTGGTTTAATGAGTATGCAGAAGTATCTTGCCACTATCTGAGTAACTTCGGAAGTCACTTGATGATTGGGAAGGATGGACTAGGTGAGAGAGACTCAGAGTGGGCTGACTGGATTAGGTCAGTTACTGGGACTTTTCGAGGAGTGGGCGAGAAAGAAGTTGTATTTCCAGGTGCTCAGCACTGCCCTGCTGGCCTGACTTGCCTTCATGTATTCAGTACTCACAACACCCTGAGATTTGACAGCTGAAGAAGCTGTGACTGTGAAAAAAATACTAAATTATGTGTATCTGTTTCAGTAAATTCATGTGTATGACCACATACAGGCTTATAAAAAATTCTTTTGTTCTTGCTTGGCTCTTTCCTTCCCTATTCTCTTTCTCCCCTCCCCCCCTTGCATCCTCCCCTTTTTGTACACCTGTGTGATCCTATACACACACACACACACACACACACACACACACACACACACACACACACGTGCTTACATTCATGGGTTTTGGGGTTATGGCTTCACAAAAATGGAGTGATTCTTCACATCTTTTTTGTATCTTGCTTTTCTTATTAAATATACCTCAAGGAAAGTCTATATCTCGAATTCTTTCTGCATTAATGGGGTAGACACCACCATTTATTCAGCCATTGCCTATGGATGGGCATTATTTAAAAACAAGAGCTGGTGAGATTGCAGGAGTCACCCTGGGTTGTGTGCTGAGTAAGAGATCGAGCCAGGATTCAAACCCAAGCTGTCGGACTCCAGAGTGTGTGCCTCCAATTCCTCCACACCACTATTCATCTAGACACCCTGACAAGGCAGGGAGGAGGGTGACAGTCTGGAGCAGGATCTACGTGATGCTGGGGAAACCATTACAGGGCTTAAATGGGGGAGAATTGAAAGTAAACATTCTCAAAATTGAGCAAGATGCTTCAGCATACTTGAGGTAGTTGGGAAACAAAAGAACACTCCCTGTCGTCAAAGGGTCCCTGGTACATGTACACCATTTGCCCTGCTGATCCTGTAGACTGCGATGAAGCTGTAGGTAATGATTTCCCTGGGGCATTAGACTGTGCTATTAATAGACTACAGGTGTTTAAATGGCAAGTCTGATTATATTCTTGCTCTGCATTAAAAATTGGGCCTTTGGACCCAGCTGATAGGGAGCTGATGGCTATGCCGGGTGGGGCCATTACTACCAGTTCTCGTTTCCCAGTCTTCCTGCTTTGATGTGTTGAGGGTCAGCTCACCGTGTGCTGCTTTTTTCTGCCAGGTAAACAGATCCAGGTGTTATCAGGCCACCTACAGTGGGTGTACTGCTGTTCCATCTCCCCAGACTGCAGCATGCTGTGCTCTGCAGCAGGAGAGAAGTCGGTGAGTCTCCAGCACAATTGCTTGAATTCAGTGAGATGTGGAGGTCTGAAGTGGTGGCCATGTGTGCGTGTGTGTGCATGCGTGTGTGTGGTGTTGTGTAAATCCAGTATCCTCAAATCCACCTGCAGATTGGCCTTAACAGAAGGCATGCATTTGGGCCATGGCTGCTCTTGTCCAAGTCCTTTGTGATTTGCACTTTGACATGAACTCACAGAGAAGAGGTATTTGGAAGCACTTTGTTCCTTTTCCCCAGAGGGCTGTTTCCTTTTACAAAATGGGAAAGACATTGCTTCCAAAGTGTCTTCTCTCCTTGGAGTCTAAGATTTTAAAGCTTTTAAAAAGTCTTTTAAAAGATTAAAAAAGCCACACATGGATCCGCAGTTCCTTTGAACCATCTCGTTGGAGTTCATCTAATTAGGATTTCTAACTCAGATCTTGACAGGTACAGCTGCCTGTTAAACTTTGACCTGAAATCCTGTTGCTTTAAAAAAAAAAAAATTAGAAACCCAAGAACAATCTGGGAACAGTTTCTGTTTGAATTTTGTATTTGCATTGAGCCATTAGCTATGACTGAAGGGAAAGTTAAGAGTTCACTGTTTGGAACCACCTCGGTGGTTAATCATTCATATGAGGTTTGGAACTATGTGAAAGAAAGTTTTCTTAAAGGAATGAAAATAAAATCCTCCTTTTAATGCTTCTAAAAAAAAAGCTGAAAGTGACAAGCTAGGTCAGGTATACAGTCTTGGGATGAATTTCCATGGTTCTGTAAGTAGGGTGGGGGATGTAGAATGGCTTGGCAGTCTACCACTGCTATGTGGGGTGGCCCTGGAGTTCATTTCTGACCCATATTTTCAGTTTTAAGTGGAACAAGATAGCACGGGGCTTGGGTCTTTATCAGCACCTACCACTCTATTTGCAGAACTCAGAATCCTCCACAGATACCTTTTGGCTGGTGGTCTTCCTAAGGCTGGCCTGGCGTATTCTCCCTTTTTGGGGCCTCATTCTGTCACCCAGGACGAAGAGCAGTAGCAGTGGCATGAACATGGCTCACTGCAGCCTCAAATTCCTGGCCTCAAACGATCCTCCTGCCTCAGTCTCAAGTAGCTGGGACTATAGGTGTGCACCACCACACCTGGCTAATTTTTTCATTTGTTGTAGAGACATGGTCCCACTATGTTGCTCAGGTTGGTCTCAAACTTCCTGGGCTCAAGCAATCCTCCCACCTCAGCCTACCAAAGTGCTGGGATTACAAGCATGAGCCACCGCACCCAACCTTATTCTCCCTTAAAGTGAGCTCCTTGAGCATGCCGTTGGTTAAATACCTAAAATGTCCAGACCTATTACTTTATTTAAACCTCGGTGATAGGTTCTGAAAGAGCTGTAGAAAAGATAGAACTCAGCTTTACCTAGCATGGGACCTGCAGAGGGCTCGTTCAAGTCATAAGCACTTTGTTTCTGCCCCTAACCAGGCACCTGTTACTTTCCGTAGGTCTTTCTCTGGAGCATGCGGTCCTACACATTAATCCGGAAGCTGGAGGGCCACCAAAGCAGTGTTGTCTCTTGTGACTTCTCCCCCGACTCTGCCTTGCTCGTCACGGCTTCCTACGATACCAATGTGATTATGTGGGACCCCTACACTGGCGAAAGGCTGAGGGCACTCCAGTAAGGATTGCATCACTGCTACAACTTCCTGGTGGGCTGACAATGAGAAACCTGCCTGGGAATAGACATGTCCCTCTTTGAGTCTGGGACACAGGAAGGGACAGCCTGGATAAAAAGGCACAGTGGGGTTGTTGATTCGTGTTTCACTGTCGATTAAGCCCCTAACTCAGCCCTGAGTGTGTTTGTTTCCTAGGGAGGCTGGCCGTTATTTTTTGAACTCAGCATTATGAAACCTCGAAGTGACTCTTTATTTCCATTTACTAATAACTGTAGTAACAAGTTCAGAATGAGCCTCTCATCAAAACCGTTATTTCCTCAATTTTCATGTTTGCACAAACGCGGTCTGCTTTTTCCCTTTGTCTGTTGTTTTATGAAGCAAATAATAGGTAGTCCTATAATTATCATGTAACAGAGCCTTAAAAAGACTTGCCTTTGTACTGTGGCATTAAAGTGAGGGTGACCTACTTTGCATAAGGAAATTAGCACAAGGAAGTGTTAGTAACCCTTCAGCCCCTCCACAGGACACTTGGAGCCTTCTAAGATGCTTTATTCCAGTCTGCAAATCCCAAGGTGTTCCATCTGGGCACAGGATTCGTCTGGAGCCTTTTCCTAGCCACAACAGTTTGATCTCCTGCCTGGGGTGAGGATGCAGGGCGGCCATCACTCCAGGCCCACCATTGTTTCTTTCTTTCTCAGCCACACGCAGGTCGATCCTGCCATGGACGACAGTGATGTCCATATTAGCTCACTGCGATCCGTGTGCTTCTCTCCGGAAGGCTTGTACCTTGCCACAGTGGCAGATGACAGGTAATGAAGAGAAACCTATGTGTGGCCGCAGAGCATGTGTTTGCAAGGAATGGCTGCATGGCCCTAGGTCAGTTGATAGGTGAATGTCCCTGTCCTTCTCCCTCTCTCTCTAGACTCCTCAGGATCTGGGCCCTGGAACTGAAAACTCCAATTGCATTTGCTCCTATGACCAATGGTCTTTGCTGCACATTTTTTCCACATGGTGGAGTTATTGCCACAGGGTATGTATCTGTTAGCTGAACAGATGGGTAGTGGTTTCTGCTGAGTATACCATGTAGCTTTTTAAGGAAAGTATCTAGAATTTTCTTGCCTATGAGGAAACCTTTAAGGGAATCCAAGATTATATAAAATCCAAATATTCTTTTCTGCCAATACAGTATATCCTTTGCTCTTAATATTTAATTTAAAGGTAATTAAAGACCTATAGTTCATGCCACTTAATGGGCCAAGTCCACAGGAAACATAAATTGAGATGATGTAGTTTATATGGGAAACCATTTGGGGCTGAGACCACCTTACCGGTAACATCTATAATTCAGTAGGTGGCACTCTTCCCTCTGTTACATTTGAATTGGTAGTAGTCTGATTTAGAAAGGGCTGTGCTGAGAGAGCACTTTGGTAGTAAAGGTGTCTTGAGTTCTTCTAATCCTATCAGCCACCTTAATTATTCAGCACCATGGGCTTTTACATCCATTTCCACGGTCAGGGTTGCATTTCACTCTGGAGTCTTCTGCTATTTCAGTCAAAGTAGAGACATTTAACGTCCATCACAATGAAAACATGAACTTCTAAGGACTGTCTTATCACAGCATTGGTTTCTGTTTCATTTCAGGACAAGAGATGGCCACGTCCAGTTCTGGACAGCTCCTAGGGTCCTATCCTCACTGAAGCACTTATGCCGGAAAGCCCTTCGAAGTTTCCTCACAACCTACCAAGTCCTAGCACTGCCAATCCCCAAGAAAATGAAAGAGTTCCTCACATATAGGACTTTTTAAACGCTACATATCTTGTTTTCTTTGAAGCAGGATAAATCTTCCTGGCAACGGAGTAGCTGGAATAATGGGCCAAACATCTGGTCTTGGATTGAAGTAGCATCTCTTTGGGATTGTGAATAGAATGTAGCAAAACCAGATTCCAGTGGACTAGTCATGGATCTTTCTCTCCCTGGCATGTGAAGAGACTTCCATTTCTGCGGTGACAGGGCTTTACCTTAAATCTTCAGTCCACTATGAACAGCAAGTGTTGGACTCTTTCTAGTTGTTTTGATTCAAAGTGCAGTTATTGATGTTGTTTTGATAATACTAATAGGCTTCCAGAGCCTTTCTGGTGGCAGAGAGGTCCACATTCCCTCAGCTGGGATGACTTCTGCCTCGTACCCACCTTCCTTGTTTCCAATGCAGTAGTAGCATTGTTTAAAGTTCTCTCCTGCTGTGGTCAGAGTTGCTTCAATGTTGGCAAGTGCTCTCTCCTCGGGCTCCCCTCTGACCAGCAGGACCAAGTTTTTGTGGGGCCATTTGGTATGGGGTATTGACTTAGCTTAACTAAATTACAGGGGAATCAGAGGCTGTGCTGACTGGTCCAGACACTATTATTGGCTTTTCTTTTTTTCCCCCCAAACAATGGTGTGCATGTGCAGGAGATGACAAATTTGTATGTCAGATTATACAAGGATGTATTCTTAAACTGCATGACTGTTCAGATGGCTACTGTGTTGTCAGCTGCCATTTATTAGCATCATATTTATTTGTATTTTCTCAACAGATGTTAAGGTACAACTGTGTTTTTCTCGATATCTAAAAACCATAGTACTTAAATTGAACAGTTGCGAAGATGTGTCTTAATTGTGTAAAGAATTGGTGTTGTCATGACTTTAGCTGATGCTCTTATGTACGAGATCTGTCTTTGCTGTTTAACCTCATTGGATTAATCAGCTGGTTTCAACTCTATCCCTAAACAGAAATAGCTTCTTAACAGTACTGTTCTCCTTCAGTGGCATGTAGTTATCTAATCAAGACACCTCATTCAAGCAGAATCTGCCTTAGGAAAAGTTAATATATTTTAAATTATTTTAAAAGAAATACAACATCTTGTTCTTTAGCTTTCTTAATTGGTGCTCTATGGAGGCCAGCGTAACGTTTTATGACTTGTTGAGAAAGTCAAGGAATTTCCTCTACCACCTTTGTTGCTTGAAGAAAAACATTTCCAAATGAGAGGCTTTCATTGAAGGAAAAAAAAAGTTAAAAGCTTTTGGCTCTCTGTTTCATTTTTTCCATTAAGAAAAAAAAAATCCCCTTTTAAAACAAGTAGTACAACAGAAGGGCTGGGAGTGGACTAGCCAACTTTTACATTTCATGGTTATCTTGAAACATCACATATAGTAGCCCTGGGTAGCCTGAAGGCCCTGCTTGGCCATTAGCTTCAAAGGTTGCTGGTGTCCTTGGGGAGCGAGTCCTCCATGAATAAAGGAAATCACTGACTTCTCCCTTTTGACAGTGTAAGAATTTGACACCTGTATAAAGAACAGCCTCCAAAGAAAGTTTACTCTGTGATATTAGAGACAGGCGGTCTTAATGTAAATGCAAGCTGGACAAGTCAGCATCTTTATAGCTGGCTAAGGAGAGAGGAGTCACTTGTAACACAACCAGCAAGCAAGCTGCTTTGTTTTTATTGTAAAGAACACTAACATAAATGCAGCAGAGTTGCTGTAAAATAAATATTAAATCTGTACAAAAGTCCCAATCCAATCAGCAGTTCTAGCTTTTAGAGTCAGGCTTAATCTCATATGCCCTCCCTGCATTAAACAAGTGTTTTATACAACCTCTGGCCCCCAATGGCATAATTTCAGGCTAGCTCTGTTATTTTTTTCCTTCATACCCACAACAATTTGGAACCTGCTAACTCTTCTACTTCAAAAGGGTAAATAAAAAAGACAAGTTTTCAAAGCTAAGGATTCAGTCATTTTATAAGAGCAACATAGTTTTGGCCAGAAATCCATTAACAGCGTTTTAAAGTTAGATATGGAGACTGTGCCAAAGATCAGAATCATAAACTTAATTTTGGAGACGCTGTTTACCTTGAGTTGGAAAACCTTTATGTTCCAGACCAAAATGGGGTAGGCCAATTCCTGTCATCCATGCAACTAAAATGGAAAAGCCTTACGGCTTTAAAAAAGGGGGAAAAAAAAGTTTTTCCCCACTATGAAACACAGACGGATAGTGTGATAAGATGATTATACCTTAAAGTTGTTTTGTATAACCCTGCTCCAAACAACCACAAAACGGTACTTTTTAAATGTCTGCACCACGCCCCTATCTGAGAGTTTTCTAAGACTTGGGGTGACTGTGATTCATCCTGTAACTGTCCTCTGTTCTCCAATAACTACTGGGCCTTGAGAATTGTGGCCAGCGGGGGCCTTGGAGCATCTAGGCCTCTGCCACAATCAGGTCTCTGGTGACTTGAAAAGCAGCAATGAGGGAACTCAGCTGGATCTTCTCGTTGGTGCCAACTGAAAGTCTATACCTGAAAGGAATCAAGCAAAAGGTAAGAAAAAGGAGGATTGCGCACAGCTGCCTTTCCCTAAGAGAACAGGAGCTGAAAATCTGTTGGAGGGAGATGGGAACCAGCACATACAACAAGTTTATCCTGGACAGTAATCTCGTATGTGTCTCACGAGCATTTTCTTCTCTGCCCTAAACACTGATTTATAAATTTGATGTTTCAAACTGGCGAGGACAAATTAAATTTTAAAAATTGTTAGTTATCAAAGCAGTGTTCTGAACTTAACTTTGTCCCAACTATATAGACAGACACAGAATTTATGTAATGAAGGATTATTTAATCCACAAATTAAGAGGAAATTAAAGTGGAGATTTCCTTCCTTTTTTTAAAAATTTTGAGTTGGGGGTCTCACTCTGTCAACCCAGCCTGGCTGGAGTGCAGTGGCACGATTACAGCTCACTGCAGTCTTGACCACCTGGTCTCGGGTAATCCTTCTGCCTTAGCCTTTTGAGTAGCTGGGACCACAGATGTGCACCACCACACCTGGCTAATTTTTTTATTTTGTAGAGATGAGGTTTTGCTATATCGCTCAGACTGGTCTCGAACTCTTGGGCTCAAGTAATCCATCTCCCTTGGTCTCCCAAAGTGTTGGGATTACAGTCATGAGCCACTGTGCCAGCCCTCCTTCTTCTTAACTAAGACATTTCACCTGGAAGCTTAGTTGACATTATCTGTGGGTCTGTGATCTGGTCAGTAAAGCAGGACACTGGCATTTCATCTTGACACCTTTTAAGTGCCCAGCCATTGAAAGCAAGGCCATCATATTCACAGCAGTGATAAGTGACCTTATTTGTCCACATGAAAGCCAATGCTGCAAATTAGAGTTGGCCTATGCTGACGTCTGTCTTGAACCCAATGCTCTGTACTTAAATGATAGCTGCTGGTTTCACTAGGGGCTAATAATGGTGTTTATGGAATGAGGCGAAGTGGAAAATTGAGTCTGTGTTTACTCCCCCCCATTATACTTTAGTGTGCCAAAAGGCCTTAACAGCTGGGGGGTAGCTGGTCATCCTCCAGCGACCTAGAAGTCTGAACTGAGGCAGGCCACCCAAATAACGAGCATTTCAGAACCAATGTAGACCAAGCCTGTGAGGTGTAAGGAGAAGCCTTCATCTCAGTATGTCACTGGTCTAAACTATCCTTTGTGTTTACCCCTATATTCTTGAAATATGCAACTCACACCCCTCCCCACATTCCACTCAGTATCACCAATAACTAGATTATGCCATAAGTGGATAATCAAGCAAGTAGAAACAACTCACAACAAGAAAACAAAGGAGGAAAAGAATTAAAATGGAAAATACTCACTCAATGTCTGCCATTTTGGTCAATAAATGTATTCTAACTGAAGATGGAAAGTCAACTGAGGAAAAAACAAAATCAAATGAGTGAGGTCTGTCACTCCCTACTATCAAAAAAAAAAAAATCACAGAGGACAAGTGTGAGTTTCAACATCAAATACGTAACACTGAATTCCTGAGCTCTCAATCTAATCACTAGATACCACACCTCTAAGAAAGTAAAATGGTGGAGGTTTCATACTTTTTATTCACTATTTTCTTTGTAGGGTAGCCAAAAAACAAACAAATAAACAAAAAAAACCACCAAAAACTAGCAGATTCCAAAGTGATCCTAAGAACACAGCACTGCTCTTAGAAGCTGGGTGGTTCTATACATTAACTTGAAAGTTGAGTTTTTACTTGCTATCCCAATTTTTAAAAACCCACAAACAATTGATCTTTAAAAGTTGGTCCATGCTCAGCTTCCACAATCAAGGTGCAGAACCGGGCTTGAGCCAACCATTTCTTGGGCAGAATTAAACACATGGGCCAGCCAGGACGAGGCCTGCAAAGGCACAGGCAAAACCAACATTCATTGACCCAGTTAAGCCTCTTGGCCTATAGATGCCTGCTGTGGAGGGAGGAGCTTCTCCTACAGCCTACACAAGGCATCATCTGAGCCTGAATAGTACTGGTGCCCATTCTTCCCAAGATGCTGAGTTCATTGCTCTGGGGTAACCCTATCCGCTGCCGATTTTGAGAGCCAATTCTCTGGATAGATGATATGGGCAATTGTGGAACTTAAGATGGTTTCCTTAAGACTGCTTTGATTTCTAAGACACACTTTCTTCCTCTTTCCTTTCAGGAAAAATATTTTCTTAGAAATGTGAATTAAAATATGCTACTTCCAGCTATAAAATATAAGCCCCTGAAGAAAATAAAGACAATCTTCAGGAGTTTCTTTCCACTCTCCTAACAGTTCTAGAGATTAAATGAAGGTTTCCAGAACCAACTTTTAAACAGCAGCAAGATAGAACTGCTAACAAGAAGGGGTCTGATTTATACTTCATTACTGTTTCTTTGCTTCAAGAATGAAGCCTCATGTTCTGTTTTCCACCATCCTTAACACCAAAGCAGGCCACCTTCCCTACAGCCTCCAATAGGGACTAATGTAAGTTTACCTCTGTGCACGAACAAGTGTATCTCAGTCAGGATATCATGTAACGCCAACCCCTTCAGAGTTTTCAACTCCATAATATCTAGAGAGGAACAGTTAAGGCAAAGGGAACAAATTCCAGAACAAACATACTGCAGAGAATTTTGAATCCAAACCCTGGCAAGAGACTCTTTAAAGTAGGGCTTTTAATCCCAACACAACTGTTTCTCTTTTAGTTTGGAACTGCATGGGTTGGACCCCAATTCTTTATTTTTCTTATGCCTAATCGTCACTAAGAGCTTTCTGAAAGATGCAATTTTATCTCCTTCTAGTACAGAATAAAGCCAAATGCATTCCCCCAAATGCTTCATATCTCTATTCTTAGCTTTTAATTTCACAACATAAGAGTTAACACTGACCTCTTCAAAATGATTCCATCCTCCATCACAAGACCTAAGCTTTTCTCCCAGCTGTGAGTGAAGCTGCTTCAAGGCCTACCCAGGTGAGAGCCCTTCAGGAAGAACTTTGGGGTGTTAAAGACAAGTACCCATTCTACCTACAGACACCTTGCTCCCATGACAAGCTGATCAGAGTCGCATGCAGTCAGTCATTCTTTGCTGGCAAGATGTAGGTACTGGCTGCAGCCCACACTCCTAGGCCACCTTTAGACCTTGGACTCAATGTGCTGGGAGGCTGTGAGAAAGGATACTTCTGTAGGCTGTGGTGAAATCTTGATTCAACATCCAGTCTAGAATGTTGGCTATGTCTGACTTGAGCGGGTGCCCTGTGCAGGTGTAGACAGTCTCCTCTGTCACCTTTCCAAAGGCCATATTGGTGCTCTGTGCAGACAGAGGGGAGATCACAGTAGCTGTCACAGCAGCTGCCAAACTAGGGTGCCAAAAAGAAACTGCAGAGACCGCAACGCAGGTGGGCAGCTATGTTATATGGGCACAGGACAACTTGAACCCCATATGGTCTACACTGGGAAGAGTTGGCCTCATCAGAGGATGTTGCAGCTTGATGGCTACTAAATGCAGAATCCTTCCCTACCTTTGCTTTTTTTCAACAAATGATTCTTTCTATTAATCAAAATACTAAGTGGGGAAGGGGAAGGCAGCACATTATGAGATCAAGGTCTTCCCAGTTCTAGATTTCTGAATGAACAAGTTGGTCATGTTGTTGCACTGTCTTTCTTAAAAAACAACTTTGAAGCAATGCCTTGAGATTTGCTACAAGCAGGACCATACCTGCAAAATGTTCAGAGCTCTGCGCATATCTCCACTGGAAAGAGTTACAAGTGCCTTCATTCCATCTTCACTTATATCAACTCTGAAAAGAAGTAGGCAAAAGGGATTTATGAGGCCCCCCAGAAAGCACAAGCATTTGCTATGAGGAACAAGACAGCCTGGAATGATTAAGGCTTTAAAAGAATGGAAAACAAGAGCAGAGCTAATACTTCCTGATCAATATGATCTAGAATTAACTCTGGTTTTTAGGGTCACGGGATTCCAATAGTAGTCACAGCCCACTCAAAATCTAGAGCAGCCTGTATTTAGGACCAAACATTCTTAATGCTGAGCAACTCGCTTTGAATTATGTTCTCTGGGGAGAAAGAGGCCTGGCATGATTTGCGATCACAGAGCCGAAACTCCTACTTTAAAATAAGCAGCCGCTCAGGTCGGCTACTTGCTTGGCATTTGATTACACAGAATGTAATGTCTCAGAACCTTCCCTTCTGGTCAAAAAAGCTAGAAGCATTTTTGCAGAAGGGACTCTGCAGCATGCAGTTTCCAATGACAAAGAAGAGTAGGAGGAAATTGGGACATATTCCAGGGGAGGAGGATGGAATCAAGAGAAATCAAGAACCAAATGACTTTTATGAGGAATGGCTGTGAGATACCAGAGAAAGTGACAGCAGCTTACAGTCCCCAATGCCTGCCCTGTGATAGGCACTCTGCTAAGTCATCTACCTACATCAGCTGCTTTAAACACGAACCAGCCAGGGGTCCCAGAGCCTTCCTTACACTACTTTGAATTCCCAAGGGCCCTCAGTATACTCACTTCTCTTCTTCTACCACATGTTCCAGGCGGGGAACCATGAGATCAGGAGTCAGGGGACCAAATCGAAACCTTGTACACCGGGACTGCAAAGCGGGGATGATCTTTGACAAATAGTTACAGATGAGGCAAAATCTGGTATTTTCAGTGAATTTCTCGATCACTGGTGAGGGAAAATAAAACCACCTCATGTCAAAGTCTTTGCTTCAAAGGACCCAGAAAGCCTAAATTTTTCTCTGGTCACATGGAAGGTATAGGAACAGATTCAGAATGCAGACAAGTGGGGATGCCACCTGCAACCTGAGAGGGTGGCACTGGTGTGTTTAGGACTAGAGCTCAGCTACTCCCTTTCTAAATATTGAACATGTCTCCCTGGGATCTTACATGTTTCCTTTTTTACGATTTGCTATGGTTCTGGCGCTTTTGCCACCTCGTCCCATTAAGACAGGAGACCTATCTATTCCCGTCCTTTTACACAAAATGTTATTTGGCAGGTGGATGATGCCTCACCTTCCACAGGCAGGGAGGGGAATGGTTTCTTGCAGATGTTTCAGTGGACACTGGAAACCTTAGAGCACTCAAGGGAGCAATAACCCAAACTGAGAGATGCTTATGACACCAGTTTCATTGCGTAGGTACCCAATGTTCTCGCATGGGGATCTGCCCAAACTGACAGTCACTCTATAGAACAAGATGCCGAAGAAAGGCTGCCAAAGCTTCTAGGACCAGAAGATATTCTAACTGTCCTCCTCCTCCTCCTCTTCTTAAACATGTGCTGCAATCTACTCCTTCCTCCCAAACTCCTAAAGATCATTCTTTTCTCATAGCTGATTCACTCAGAATCTTAATGCGAGATTATGAGAGCCCTTTAAAAGAAATTAACTGCACTTAAGACAGACACATCATGGGTGCTCTCCCTTCCCTGCCAAATCATTCACTTGGCAAGTAGTGAAGTAATGTCAGCTTCAGATATTCTTTTTCTGGCTATTTTGTATCAAAGGGCACCAACAATAGAAAAGTCTATCTAACAGTTTAGGAATGAAAGACTTTCTATACCCACTCCCATTGAATGATACAAATTCCCAATTCTGAAATTGACCTAGTGGCAAAGAAGGATGAAACACCATTGACTGGTCATACTTAAAAGTCCCAAGGCCAGGCGCAGTGGCCCCTGCCTGTAATCCCAGCACTTTGGAAGGCTGAGGTGGGAGGATAACTTGAGCCCAGGAGTTTGAGACCAGCCTGGGCAACATAAGGAGAACTTGTCTCTACAAAAATTTTTAAAAAAAATTTAGCTGGGTGTAGTGGCACGTGCCTGAGGTCTCAGCTACTCAGGAGACTGAAGTGGGAGAATTCATTCAAGCCCAGAAGTTTGAGGCTGAACCTATGATCACATCTCTGCAGTCCAGCCTGGGCAACACAGTAAGACCCTGTCTTTAAAAAGAGTCCCAAAAGGGCTATGTCCTTAAGCTGCTGAGAGGTTCCCTAGCTACCAGCTGCCGTGATACTTTGTCTGGATCGTTAGATGGGATACAAGGAGAAAGGTACAGAGAGGTTTCTCTGGGCCAGAAGATGAAAACAGAAAACAAGCCATGCTATATGTAGTAGCTCTTCTTACCTCTTCTCAAGGCATTCTGGGCATCTTGAGTCATGGCATCGGCTTCATCCAAGATCACTAATTTAAAGCCTTTCCTAGAAAAACAGACAATGCTGTCTAATGATTTATTCAGTCTAACGCCAACATCTGGCCCAAACCTACATCTTCCCATCTGTGCCATCAGGCCCCATCTCAGCAAGGCTGTTTCTCCCAGAACGTTGACCAAAGCAGACATCTGTGGTCAGAGAGAGGAAATGCCCCATTATGCCTTCAACCCCAAGGAAAATGAGGACTAACTTCCGTACTTGCTCAGGTCATATTCCTAGCATCTTCACCTTCTGCCTAGTACCTGCCATTCTATCTGCTTTTTCCATCTCTTTTACTCACACTTGCATCTTTTTCTTTTAGTCACCATCCTAGTTATCCTTCCCGATCTCCATTTATTTTTGTTTAAACTTAAACTACTCAGACAGTCTTGGTTAGGATGTAATCTAATCAGCCCTCAGTTAACTAATAAAATGAAATTAACCCTTCTCTCAAGAATGTGCTAAAACAGATGCAGAGAACATTTTATATGAATATTTGCATTATAACATTTCTTACCACCATCCCTGTACTTTATCTTCTACGGCAGTTTTTAACAAAGTTATTTTTTAATCTTTAAAACTGGCAAAGGGGAGGATTTTAAAAATTAAGCTAAAGCATCTCACTGATCAAAATCTCTAGGAAGAGAAATTATACAAATAACTCTTACTTAAATATTGTCCTTGTGCTAGCAAAGCTCAGGATTGGTCCCCGAACGATATCTATTCCTCGGTCATCTGAAGCATTCAGCTACATGTGGAAAAAAGAAGTCAAAATAAAAAACAAGTTGCTGTGCTGCCTATGAATTCTTGGCTGGGGTGTATCTTTCTATCAATCCAGTTCAGCAAACTAGCTCTCAAGGTCTAATGACAGCTAAGAGATAATGATTAAAAAAGAAAAAAACTCAGAGTTGTACTCAGAACTCAATAGATAATTCCATTACATGATGAAAGACAAGTGGCGAGTCTGCCCTCACCCTCTGGTGACACTCACTCTGACATAAATTGGAGAAATAATTAATTGGTCTGGTCACACTGAACAGCACCCCTGGCATGAGCAGAATGATGGTAATTTTAGCTACCACAATCCAGAGGTTAACAAGTTTTCAATACACTGAAGTAAGGGCACATTGGTAGCAGCAAGTTTCTAAAACTCATATCTAAAAAGTAAGTTAAACATTTTTTCTTGCAATAGACAGTTTTTATTTTTGTCACCTAAGTATATCAGTCAAATTCTAAGCAATATACAGATGGCATACTCAAACGCAGTAATTTGAAGAAAACTAAACAAAGATATTTATAGAGATGTTTCTGGGGTGAGGGGAAACCACAGGGCTATGCAATACCTCCTATCACCGCCAAGCCTAAAGGGGTTAGAGGAGGGAACGGCTGGAGGGCCATGGAGAGGGCTGTGAGAAGGGGACCATCTGTGAGACATGCCCTGCAGGTGGGGGATGCTGCCAGGCAGTGTTAACCACAGGGGCAGATGCTGGCATCACTCACTTCCCCTTGCTAGGGCCCCTATTGGCCAAACCCAGACAGAAGCCAGGGGGAAGGGAGCTTATAGTCAATATAGCTCAGCCTTCTGCACAAGAAAAAGGTGGAGAAATGTGGAGAATGGATCTGGAGAGGAGCGAGGTAGATGGGCAGCAACTCAGTCGGGCCTAGGTAAAAGCAGGCAACAGCAAAGAACAATGCCTCGCCCTACAACTGCCCTCTAGCTGAACAGTCCCAATCCAGACCAAAATGACCATTACAGAAAAAAGCAAACTGACATAACTTATTTCAAATTTACTTCCCTCCCAACTGTCAGTGGGATAACTTACATTTAAAGTAAAATACAACTAGCAGAACTGAAGTTAAGAAACTGGAGTCTAAGTTATCTGTAGAACAAGAATAACATTATTTACCTCCAAGACCATGGAGCCAAATTCTTTGTCTTTGTATAGCTGTTTAGCACAGGCTAGGATGGTGGATGTCTTTCCTGTCCCTGGGGGACCATAGAGAAGCAAGTGTGGCAGTCGGTCTTCACTGATAAATTTCTGAACTGAGGATTGGGAAGAAAGAGGCATACCATCAGTTTTTGGGAGCTGCCTTGCTCACTGTGGGCACTTGCAATGGGGTGAATGCTCTTCAACCCAATGCAATGTTCAAATCAGGGGCAGATGCAGCTTGATGCAGGTACCTCGACTCTGTGTTTCTAGTGCAATTGGGAGTCATTCAATTGTGCAGCCAGTCAACAAACATTTAGTAAGTGTCTACTGTGTTATAAGCACTTTTCTGGGTGTTGGTGACATCAGTGGACTTCAACAAGTCTCTGTAAGGTTACTTTAACCCCACTGTGTCGAAATCTTATGTTTATGACTTAACCACTAGACTGCAGCTGTCTGAATGAAAAATCTTAAAGCCACATTCTGTACAGCTTGATCAGATTTTTCAAAGTTATTACTCAGAGAGACAACATTACCAAGAAATGTATACAGGTCCTTCAACTAGAATAAAAGCAATGGACACATGGATACTTACTGGTACTCAGAATGTCCTGATGAGAAATGAGATCATTCAATGTCTGTGGCCGGTACTTTTCAACCCTAAAATACAATTTAGCATCTATTATGATATACATATAAGTGCAAGAATATTTTGTTATATGCAAAAGGATCCTTTCATATTATAATTTTAAAAGGAAGAGAAACAAACCCCTTTTAAGTTTGGATATAGTCAGCCATACTCAACAAGAGGGATTTTGTCCATTTGGGAGCATTCAGCATTATCTGGAGACATTTTTAGTTGTCATAGCTGGGCAGAGGGTGCTACTGGCATCTAATGGGTAGGCACTAAGAATGTTGGTAAACTTGCTACAATGCACAGGACAGCTCCTTTCCTCAAATCCCTCCTACCCCAGAGTATCTGGCCAAAATGTCAATAGTGATGAGGTTGAAAACAGCTCTAATCTCACCTTTCCAGTTGTCTGCCTATAATTTCAACTTGGATGGGCACCTATTATTTCAATGTGAATTTAAAATTGAACTCATATCCACATGTCCATCAACAGATGAATGGATAAACTAAACATAATGTTTATCCATACAATGGACTGATTCAGTCATAAAGAAATGAAGTATTGGTAACAGCAACAACATAGATGAAGTTTGAAAACATTACGCCAAGTGAAAGAAGCCAGACACAACATGTATGACTTAATGTATCACATAATGTATGACTCCACTTACATGAAATGTCCAGAACAGGCAAATCATTAGAGACAAAGGAGAGTAGTGGTTGCCAACGCTGTGGGAGGGGAATATGGGGAGTGGCTGTCGATGGATATTGGGGTTTCCATCTGGGGTGAAGAAATATTGGAACAATATCGTGGGATGATTGCACAACATTCTTGAATGTACTTAATGCAACTGAAGTATATACTTTAAAATGACTACAACGGCCGGGCTCGGTGGCTCAGGCTGTAATCCCACACCTTTGGGAGGCTGAGGTGAGTGGATTGCCTGAGCCCGCGGGTTTGAGACCCGCCCAGGCAACTTGGCGAGACCTCATCTCTACAATAAATCAAAAATTAGCCAGGATAAACTAGCAGTTCCAGCTACTTGGAAGGCTGAGGCAGAAGGATTGCCGGAGCCCAGCAGGTCGAGGCTGCGGTGGCCGGGAGCGGCCACCGCACTCCAGTCTGGGCGACAGAGTGAGACTCCAACTCAAAAATAAATAAATAAATAAGTAAATAAATAAATAAATAAAATGACTACAACGGTAGATCGTATGTGTTTTTTACCACATGACAAACAACTCTATTAGACAAGGACTTGCTTGGAGTTTTTCTAAATCAAGTCAAATCCCATCAAAGTTTTTTTTTTCCTGTATAAACTGGCAATGCGCAGTGATACTTCTTTTTCTTTTTTCCTATGGGAAATGTGTTAACTTTACATTTTCTTAGATTCAGGGGGTACAAGTGCATATTTGTTACATAGGCATATTGCATACTGGTGGGGATTGGGTTTCTGGTGCCCCCCATTCCTCAAATAGTGAACACTGAACTCCATAGGTAATTTTTAAATCTTCCCCCTCCTCCCTCTATCAGTCTTCAAAGCATCACCAGGCCACAGTTGTTGAAGTAAGACGGTTAAGAGTACAAGATCTGAATTCAGTCTCCCTAGGTTCAAATCCAAGTCTATTTTCTAGCCCTGGACCTTAGGCAAGTCATTCAACGTTTCTAAGATTCGAGTAGCAGCAGTGCCCACATCTCAGGGTCTTTTGTACGGAACGAATATCTAACAGGGTGTCTGCTAGTCTAATAGAAAGCCATTCAATAGGAGTTACACAGAGAGCATTATGATTATTTTAGTTTAAAAACTGGCCAATAGTCGCATCGAAGATTTTGACAAGGCGGAGGAGGACACTTTGGCGCGGAGGCCAATGCAAACGTCAGAAGACGCGGGATCGAACCCCTGCGCTATCACCCCGGGGCCAAAGCCGCTTTCTTCTTCGATAAGTGGAATGGGGAACGAGGTGACACCTGGCAAAAGTCCTAACAGAACGAAGAAGCGTTGGGGAGCTGGGGAGTATCGGGGAACACCTCTGTGGCTCGGCCCGGCTGCAGGTCCGGGGCAATGGGACAAGGTGAGGCTGGGGACCCGTCACTTGCTCTCCCCGGCCCCCGCCTCCCACTGCGGCCGCCGGGCCTCTGCTCCTACCAGGGCAGGTTTTTGGTCTTGGCCGCCGCAGGCTGCTGCTGCTGGGACGCTGAGGTCTCCATGGCGGGGAGGACGAAGGTGACCCGGCCCGCTGTAGTCGTCGCGCCCCACAAACACCCCCAAACACCCGCACGGCCACCGGCAGGCTGTGAGAGGACCCCTGCACTTAGAGTTCGCGCGCAAAAGCAACTATCGCGATACTTAGCTGCCCGCTTCCGACTTCCTCCCTCGGTCCCGCCTCCTCTCCGTTGCTAAGGCGCCGGTTGCTAGGTTACCGGAGGCGCCGGCCGCCAGGCTTCTGCCGGCTGCGCCCCCCCAGTCCGCTCTGCGCTCTCTCAGATACCTAGGGGCTTCCAGAGACTGGAGCGGGCGAGGCAAGGCCATTCCCTGCCTCCGCCAGTCATCGTTACACAGTAAGAGCTCACGGCCAAGACCAATTCCTGCCATCACCAAGGCTTACACACTTAGTTTCAGAGCAACAGAAAGCTGTCAGGCTAAAAAAAACTCCTAAGGAGAAAGCAACCCCAAGTGGCACGGCCGGTTCTTGAATATAGATGACCATATGAAAAAAAAGGCTCCCAATCCCTTTCGGGCCTCAAAGCTGGGAAGTGAATATTTGGAAGTGAAAACATTCCCAAACAAACCCGACTCCAAACTGCCTATCTCCAGAATCTGTGTCCCTCACTCAAAATTTAGAGGACCAACCTCCAGGGAAACTCTAGGGTAAAAACCAAATAAATAGATAAACTTCTGGTTGGGTCAATATGTGTAACTAGAAGGGGCTAATTAATAAACACAGAGGACAGGGTTCCTGTGATCTGCGATACTAATAATCTTCAGTGTCAGAATTTTTTTTTTTTTTTTTCTGGCACGAGGGGATTCTGGATCACTTTTATTTTTTTCTTTTTTGCTGGTCTGTGTTTTCCAGCAATGACTGTGTATAACATCCATAATAAAGTCTTTTTTTTCCCAACATGGTGAGAAAGTCAAACATAGTGGAAGGAGATGAGGCCTGCCTGGGGTCAGCAGTGTTCTGGTTTGGAGGTAGCTGTACCCCTTGCATCTGATTACATCACTGTCACCTGCTTCAGGAAAGAAGCAGAGGGATGGTGGATAAATATATGATGGCAGTTACGACTTCACACTAGCCCCTGCCTGTAAACCCCAAGGAAGGGGGTCAGACAGGACTTGTGATATAACAGTGCCCTTACTCTCTGTTTTCTTCTGGAGGCCAACTTTATTTTATTTAAAAACATTTTTTTTTTCTTGAGTTGGAGTCTCACTCTGTTGCCCAGGCTGGAGTGCAGTGGCATGCTCACAGTCACCGCAGCCTCTACTTGCTGGGCTCAGGCAATCCTTCTGCCTCAGCCCTCCAAGTAGCTGGAACTACAGGCATGCATCACCACGCCCGGCTAATCTTTTTTTTTTTTGAGTTGGAGTCTCACTCTGTCACCCAGACTGGAGTGCAGTGGCATGCCCCCCGCCACCGCAGCCTTGACCTGCCGGGCTCCGGCGATCCTTCCCCCTCAGTCTTCCTGATTTACTGTAGAGATGAGATCTCGCCAAGTTGCCCTGGCTGGTCTCGAACCCGTGGGCTCAGGCAATGCCCTCACCTTGGTCTCCCAAAGTGCTGGGATTATAGGCGTGAGCCACTGCTTTAATCCTGGCTGTTCAGATCATGAGTTGGCCAATTTTTCCACTCATTCTTGGACAGATTGCTTCTCTTCTCGGCCAACAATACCCACTTATAGATGGTTTTGAGGATTAAATAAAATAACAAATATAAAGCATCCAAGGCCGTGCCTTCCTATTCTCCCCTTCCCTTCTAGCACTCTCCACCCATCCTGTTCTGGTTTCAAAAATTTCATCTCAAATAAAACCTAAAGGATTGGCTGGTGGGGCTATGTCATAACCTGGGCTATTCAACCACGATGGTAAGAGACATCCTGCTAAGGATGCATTGCATTAGAAGCATGATGCCACCACCTTCTTGAGCTGGAAGAATCAAACAAGACTGAAACAAGTTCTCACAAAGCTCTGTCTGCATCTGTTGTTCAGTTTGCTTGGAATGCAGAAATCTTCTGTGTTACATTATATTATACGGGACAAGGCCATCCATTGTGTGCCTCCCAAAGGGATTGTAAGCTCATTGAGAGGAGAAACTTTGACCACCACTCTACTTCTGGTGCCTGGAACAGTGCCTGGCTCAAAGGAAATACCCAGTTAATAATTGTTTGGTAAACGAATGAATGAGAATGGCTCATATCCATCAGGCAGTTGCTATGGGTTCTAAGTGCTTTCCATTCAACTTGCTAACTCCACTGTTACATAAACCTGCCTTGCTATCATTGGCCCCATTTTGAAGATATGTTAAGTAACTTACTCAAGTTCTCACTTGGTGTAAGGGGCAGAACTGGATCTTACCAATACAGTCCAATTCTTTTTCCTTTTTTGAGTTATGCGCTCTTCAAAAATATTGTTTTCATTTTAGATTCAGGGGGTTACATGTGCTTGTTTGTTACATGAGTATGTTGTGTCAAGGTAGGAATTGAGATTCTAGTGTATCCATCACCCAAATATTGAACATTGTACCCAATAGGTAATTTTTCAACCCTCACCCTCCTCTCAGTATCCCCTTTTGTAGTCCCCAGTGTCTATTATCTCCATCTTTATGTCTTTTTTTTTTTTTGAGTCAGGGTCTTGCTCTGTTGTCCAGGCTGTGGTTCAGTGGCAAATCATGGCTCACCATGCCTCAGCCTTCTAGACTCAGGCAATCCTCTTGCCTCAGCCTTCCAAGTAGCTGGGACTCCAGGTGCATGCCACCACACTCAGCTAATTTTTTGATTTTTTTTTATAGAGGCAAGGTCCCACTGTGTTGCCTAGGCTGGTCTTGAACTCCTGGGCTCAGGCAATCTTCTTGCCTTGGCCTCCCAAATGCTGGGATTATAGGCATGAGCCACTGTGCCCAACCTCTGTCTTTATGTCTATGTGTACCCACTATTTGTTTCCCACTTATAAGTGAGAACAGGCAGTACTTGATTTTCCACGTCTAAGTTAGTTCACTTAGGTTAGTGGCCTCCAGCTTCATCCATGTTGCTGCAAAGGACATGATTTCATTCTTTTTCAATACAGTTTGACTTATTAGCCCTTAATGGACCAAGAGCAGAAGAATCCTCTGGGAACTTGTTAGAAATGCTAATTATTCTTCCCTCCACCTCAAAACCCATGATATCTGAGACTCCAGGGGTGGGGCCCAGACGTCTGTGCTGTAACAAGCTCTCCAGGGGATTCTGATGTGCTCATTTTATTGCCCAGAGGTAGGGTCTTGTGCTATTGCCCAGTCTGGAGTGCAGTGACGTGATCATGGCTCCCTGAAGCCTTGAACTCCTGGGTTCAAAGGATCCTCCTCTCATACCTAGGACTACGGATGGGTACCACCACATCCTGCTAATTTATTACTCATCGATTAATTAATTATTTTTGTAGAGACGGAGGTCTCCTTATATTTCCCAGGCTAGTCTTGATCTCTTGGGCTAAAGTAAGGCCCCCACCTCAATCTTCCAAAGCACTAGGATTACATGCATGAGTCATGCACTTTGGACCCCAGTATTCACATCTGTAAAATGGTCAGGGGTGGGGACTTGACTAGATCATGACTTTCAGCCCTGGATGGACACTAAAAACACCTGGGGAACTTTAAAAACTCCATTGCTAGAGGTCCAGGCAGGTCAATGAAATCTGACCTCTGGAAGTGGAACCCTGTATTGGGATTGTATTTATTTGTTTATTTATTTATATTAGAAAATATAGTTTATTTAAAAGGAAATAGAGAGAGAGAGAGAGAGGAGATTCACCTCCTCAAGGTAAGGAAGAGTGTATTTATTTATTTATGTTTGAGTCAGGGGGCTCACTCTGTTGCCTAGGCCAGAGTGCAATGGCACTATTACAGCTCACTGCAGCATCGATCTTCTGGGCTCAGGCAATCCTTCTGTTTTAGCCTCCTGAATAGCTGGGACTACAAGTGCACAACACCATGCCTGGCTAATATTTTGAATTTTTTTTTTTATAGAGATGCAGTCTTGCTATATTGCCCAGGCTGGTCTCAAACTTCTGGGCTCAAGCAATCCTCCCACTTCAACCTCTCAAAGAGCTGGGATTACAGGCATGAACCACTGAGCCTGGCCATATTGGCTTCCACAAAGCTTCCCTTGTGATTCTAATATTCAGTCAAAGTTGAACTACTGCACTAGACTCAGCCAATCACAGTCCCCTTTCTCTTGATTGGCTTATAGCTATGCATGTCAGCCAGTTTTGCTCAGTTAACAATGATTGTGGGAGAAAGCAGGTGCCCTTTGGGAAGGATTTTCTCATTATTTTCCTGAATCTTGCATCAGTACTAAAATTGTCTCTCTGTAAAGAGACAGAGAAATAAAGACTGGGATTACAAACTCATGTATCTATAAGTAGCCTGGTTAATCCATAATGGAAGAAGGCTGAGTGGAAACTGTGGCCTGCTTCAAGGGGGTGGAGTTGTTAGAAATAAAATTTAAGCAGCAAAGGAATAGAATAATGAGACATTGAGTAGCTTGTATAATCACTAGGAAGGCTGGAGTACTTGGCTTGGAAAATAAAGACATGTCATTCAACTAGAAGCATGGTGAAAACGACTCTACTAAACCAAGCCAGTAAGGAAACTGCTGCTGTGGACCATGAGATCCCACTGCCCCTGCAGTCCCTCCTGTCCCTAGAAACTGGATGTTGCTGTTACCTTCCACTGTCAGAAATAATTCACCAATTCTTTCCTGTCCTGGATTCTTCCTAAAATTAGCACCCCATTTATAAACCTGGGAGACATGCCTAATTGGCCAAGCCTGGGGTGCCTGCTGGTGTGTATCTGGTTTATAGCTCGAATAGTAGGAAATGACATCTGCCTCCCACCAGGACTTATGAACTGGGGACATCCCTGAATATTGGAGAGGGGTTCATAGCTGGTAGACAAAAGTATCACCAATATTCACCATACCAGTACTCAGCCATGAGGAATAGCAACCAAATATTGCCAGATCTTCTGATTTTCCCAGCAAAAGCAAAAATTTGGAATTTGTATGAAATTCCTGCAAATTAAATGTTGGTAACTAATTAAAAAAAAAAATCTGCTGGTCCAGCAAAACCACTATAGGGATCACTTTGTGCCTTCTGATTTGTCGAGGACAGATGATCAGGCAAAAGATGTAATTCCTTCTTTCCTTCATCTCCTGCCTGGATTTTAGCCCTTCCAGAGGATTACAGGCAAGTCAAACTGGTGTATCCATGTGAATTGTGACACTGATGAGCACAGGCACAAACTTTTCTTATATAATCACAACCAGATTTGGAAATACTTTAATAAAACATCAGGTCCTGGCGATGGCAGGATTATAAATTACAAACAAAATTGCCAACACACGGCATTTACTCTTAAAATTGGATTAGGGAAAGGGAGCCCTGGATTTTATTACTCTCAGCTTTGAAACACACTTGGTTTTGGACACAGTACTTACTGCCTTAGTTTATTTTTAAGACTTGTTCTTATGAGAGAATAGGATGCGAGGCTATCTTTGGAAGATGCTGGCAGAAGAAAATCAAACTGGGTCTTTCTCCTGAACATGTTTATACTGGTGAAATCATGTTTAAATAAAGAGAGAGGATTTGAAGGAGGGAAAAATCTCAGAGGGCAATTTGAAGAGTGCGTATGAAGAGAAAAGATTCGCTGTCTTCTATGGCCATGGCAACATCACAGACTGACTGATCAGGACTTGAAGTCCTCCTTCTCCCAACGATCTTCTCTTGTCAGAAGTCCCCAAGCCCCCCACATTAGAATTTAGGGATTTCATTCATCATCCCCTAATGTTTGTTGATTAAATAATTAATAATTGATGGTTATCGCTTCCTGAATCTGATTCTAATTTTTAGATTGGAAGGGTTAACTCATATGAATTTGCTCCATACCCTTTAGCTCAAGAAAATTCACATTTATTTATCTTTCTAAATAAAATTTATCTGGCTCAAGGTCCTCCACTGTTGCTCTGGAAATTCATTCTGTTGGAGATTGAGGGTAGGGTTCCTTCCCTTCTTCCAGGGTCATTCAAGATGCCTAGGAGATTGTGGGGAAATACGCCAGGAAATTTGGAGAAAGGCCGTTGGTCTTCAGTTTTTTATAGAGTCTGTTGGAATACACATACTTTGTACAGGCTGGAATAACCCCTTTGAAGATTGGCAGCTCTGTGTCCTGTTCTTCAGTGCACAGCTTAGTCACTCAGAACTTTTGTCATTACTCCCAAGGCCACAGAGTTTGGAATTTAGACTTTCCTGTGGCTCTCTTTGAAAGTCCTTCTTTCTGTGCCCTACTCACTGCTCCCCAGAGAACTACATGAAGACAAGGTGTGATCTGCACTCTAGTCACACAAGGTGAGGGGATCAGCAGTATCACACCATCTGGGAGCCTGTTTGAAACACAGTCTTTGACTCCACTCCAGGTCTCCTGAATTGGGGAATATGCATTGTAGCCAGGTCTCCAGGCAATTCATGTGCACATATCAATTGCTAAGCCCCGAATATCACTGCCATGGATCTCTATCCCATTGCCCTGTTCCTTCCGCTGTTCTGCATCCCTACTGTGGAATTTTTCAGGGAGTTGGGCAGCTCCTCGCTCATGCAACACTCCCACCTAAGGGCCTGGTGTTTTGACAGTTCAACCCCAAGTCCCCAAAATTCCTAGGCATTCAAGTTCCTCTGGGCTAGGCCAGCTTAATACCCCAGAACCTTAAGACATAATTGCTTGGGGGGGCGGGGAATCCTCCTTGGTCTTTTGTATTGCGTTTACAGCAGAAAATAAGTCTAGTTAATTTCTTGATCATGTAATTCTTTCACACTAATAATAGGCCTTCCAGGCTGGTAAAATTTTTAAAGTATTTCCTCTTTTGGTATCTTATTCTCCCTACTTTGAGTCCAGTATAATTTCTCTGGGCTAGAATCTCTGGGGTCATCGTGATTAAGAAAGGCAAAAAGGTGTTATGTTAATAAGGTGGTAAAAGTGTAGTTACATTATCCTGGCTCTGGCTGGCACTGGTCCAGCCTTGGACCACACTGCTTTTGGGTTTGTGACCCAAAAAAGCACAGATGAAAAAGGCACAGGTGAAAAAGCAGTTGGGTGCGTACCTGTTGCAAGATCTGTGTGCAAAACAAGGGGACAGCTTATTGTCCCTCTGTCATCATACTAGGGGCCCTGGGGGATGTAGGGGAGTGAAAAGTAGACCTTAATATTGGCAAAAGACTGTAAATTCCATGCCAGCATTCATAGTAATAAGAAAATGCAAATTGCTACCATTATTTACATTGCATGGCAGAGTTACTCAACATTTTATTACATACTAGATGCTACACATGGGCTATTTATAGACATTGCATCCCATTTCTCCAATCCCCCTAAACTCCCTCTTTCAAAGCATTTGGTCCAAGTTCAATGGCAATGTGATCACAAAGACGTAAATTTAAATAAATTCAATGCTGAAAATTAAAGCAAGATGGCAAGTATTTGAAAATTGAGGTGCCAAGATTGTCCCAAGTCAATATGGAGTTTAATTTTCAAACCTGAAGATGTTTTTGTGTGTGTGTTGGAGTCTCACTCTGTCACCCAGACTGGAGTGCAGTGGCACGCTCACAGCCAACGCAGCAGCCTTGACCTGCTGGGCTCCGACGATCCTTCCGCCTCAGCCTTCCAAGTAGCTGGAACTACAGGCGCGTGCTACCATGCCCGGCTAATTATTTTTTTTTGAATTCATTATAGAGATGAGGTCTTGCCAAGTTGCCCAGGTGGGTCTCGAACCCGAGGGCTCAGGCAATCTACTCACCTCAGCCTCCCAAAGTGAGAGATTACAGGCTGAGCCACCGAGCCCAGCTACTTGAAGATATGTTATATGTATCAAATATACACCATCAAAAAATATTTTTAAAACATTATTTCAACTTAAAAGAATGTTTTTTTTTTTTTAAATAAAGAAAAGCACCTTAGAGTTAAATCTCGTTACAGACTGAAAAGACTTGGCAGATCTACAGGAAATTAAAATATATAGCACATTCATTAGCATGAAAATTGGACAATTGTTTCATGAAAAAGTCTTGAAATTTAAAGGTCATTTAAAGTACAGATTTTAACAAAATTTAACAGAAGCAAATTTCTTTCTTAAAGGGGCAAATTTTTTAATGTTTCCTTAGTCACACGAGAATGAATGATTTTATACCCTCTGTCTTATTTTTTTTTCTTAATTTAAGGGGTATTAGACAAAAACAACACATTCAATATGTCATATTTCGGGAAATGTCAACCAGAACTGGCTTGTTGAATATGGGTTATCTTCAGTTTGTGCCAATTAATTAATTTAAAATGTTTTCTTAATGCTAAATTCGAATAAGTTCTTGGTTTTGATACAACTTCTAGTTTTCTTCTGTTGCTCAGGTGATTTGAAATTATAATGGAGAATAAATTTTGCAAAATTAACACATAAAAGGGCATCACTGAAAACGTTTTCTGTTGCATAATTCCAAATGCCATGGAAGAGGTTGGCGTATTTGGATAGTCACAGAACTTAATTCCATACGTACATATTTTAAAATTATCCATCTGCTTAACACCAGGATGGCTTTCAATGGTAAGATCTTGGTGTACCCAAATGTGGAGAACTTGGTGTGATAAAATTTGTAAAATCAAAATCATGTTATTTCTTCAAAACAATTAGTGGGATTAGAAAGTTATTCCAAGCCTGCAATATGGTATTATCAGAACAAGAAAACAAGATAATTCATTCATGTCTCCCATACTCCTAAGTGACCACCAGGGAGAAGACATACACAGAGGCAATAAACTGAAAATAATCCCCCAGATCTTAAAGACTGGGAGAATTTAGTTTATTCTTTAAAGTTAATTGAGATTGTACCTTCTCACTTGAAATTATAAGTGCTGAGAAATAACAGTGACATTCAAACTCTCCCTAAATGTACTTATACTGGGAAAGTATCTTGACATCTTTAGTCAAAGTGCCATGAACTATCATAATTGTAGTATTAAGCTATCATTAATAAACTTCCCTTTGATTGGTAGCAACTGTATAGACAGAATGGCTGCTATTTATTTGAGGAAAATAACTGTGGCAGATTGCGTACAAAGATTGCCCCCAACAATTCCTCCCAACCTAGTGGGTGCATGTAGCTTTTCTTCTCTAGAGGTGGAATCCGTTTCCTCACTCCTTAAATCCGGGCTGGGCTTTTACTTGTTTTGGCCAATAGAATGCTGTGGAAATGTGCTTTTGGGACTTCCAAGCTAAGGTCTGAAAGTTTCTACTTCAACTTGGGGCGATATCATCTGCCCTGTAAGAAAACCTCAGCTATCTTTCTAGAGGAAGAGGCCATGGTGGCTCACACCTGTAATCCCAGCACTTTGGGAGGCAGAGGCAAGAGGACTGCCTGAGCCCAGGGGTTCGAGACCAGCCTGAGAAACTTGGCGAGACCTCATCTCTACAATGAAAAAAACGAAACATAAAACTTAGCCAGGCATGGTGGCACATGCCTGTAGTTCCAGCTACTTGGAAGGCTGAGGTGGAAGGATAGCCTGAATCCAGCAGGTCGAGGCTGTGGTGGCCATGGGCATGCCACTGCACTCTAGCCTGGGTGACAGAGTGAGACTACAACTCAAAAAAAATGAAAGAGGCCAAGTAGAGGAGACTGGAAGGAACCCAACTGACAACCAGAACCCAGGACCTAGACACATGAAGTTTTGGCAACTCCACAAGAAAAGAAGCCCAGTTATCCTCTCAAGTACCCAGTCATTGGAGCCATTCTAGTTGAAGTGCTAGCCTTGTAAGGCCATTTTGGATCTGCCAGCCCCATAGGAAACCTCTAGTGCTGACACCATGGAGAACACAGAACTTCTCCCTGAGTTCTACTGGTATTCCCGACCCAAATGAGCAAATCAATTATTCCAGCCTGCGCAACATAGTGAGACTCCATCTCTAAAAGAACAAAAATTAAAAAAATTTAAAAATTAGGCTATGTTGGCCTGTGCTTTTGGTCCCAACTACTTGGGAAGCTGAGATGGAAGAATTGCTTAGGGCCAGGAGTTCAAGTCTGCAGTGAGCTAGGGTGACCCTACTGCCCTCCAGCCTGGGAGACAGAGCAAGACTCTATCTCTAATAAATAAACAAATAACAATTTTAATAATTGTCATTACCTTTAGATATGGTCTGTTATGTACCAAAAGATTACAATGACAATTTTCTAAATCCTTAAAACTAGGATTTACAAACTGTTAAAACTTTTGAAGTTTGAGAAGAAAAGGCAAGTAGAATGTTAATTGACCAAAGCTGACATCATATAAGAACTTTCTTAAAAAAGACCTTTTGAAAAAGCTTTATGACTGTGCTTATAAATGATTTCAGTTGCAGATGTCTCTGTCATCTTGAATGATTTCTTTATAAGTTAGTTAATGTGTAACCTTGACAATAGCAGTAACAAAAGCAGTCACTTCAGTACCTTTCTGATTTTTCACTTGGTGCCATGTAAATGAGAATGGCCAAGTAAGCCATGAGGAAGAATGAGTCGCATTAAAAACTGAAACCCTCAGTCGGGCTTGGTGGCTCAGCCTGTAATCCCAGCATTTTGGGAGGCCGAGGTGAGTGGATTGCCTGAGCCCGAGGGTTCGAGACCCGCCTGGGCAACTTGGTGAGACCTCATCTCTACAATAAATCAAAAAATTAGTTGGGTGTGGTAGCACGCGCCTGTAATTCCAGCTACTTGGAAGGCTGAGGCGGAAGGATCACCGGAGCCCAGCAGGTCAAGGCTGCGGTGGCCGGGAGCGGCCACTGCACTCCAGTCTGGGCAAGAGTGAGACTCCAACTCAAACAAAACAAAACAAAACAAAAAAACAAAAAACAAAAAAAACTGAACCCTCTGCAGTGAACATTCCTGAACTGCAAATATTATGTATATATGAAGTACACTTGATATACTTGTATATCAATGGCAATATTTCTATGCATACATGCCAGGGTCTAAAAATAAAAGAAATTGTTGTGACCTAAAATGAAGTTTTAAGCAAGTCAAATGTTTATTAGAATTATAAATATGACTTGCAATACTTGTACTGAATTTTTGAAAACCTAGCTGTGCAGCTCTACCAAGTTTGCCTGCATTGTGAAAATGGTACGGCTGGAAACATCGCTAGCAATTTATTGACCTCAAGATTTTTTTTATATATGCAAGATTGGGATAGTTTTTTTTATTAAGAGAGGATTTTAGCTGGTGACATATAGATCAAATACTAGCTATATTTGGCACCTGTTCACTAGAAAATTTATAAAAGTATAGTTAGGAAAAGAGATGAAATACAACTAGCAATGAGAATCAAATACTAAGGGGAAAAAAGAATAGTTTATACATGAGCTATCATTAGGATAAGGTATTTAGTTCTATAGTGTAACTTGTAAATGTAAGAGAAGATAAATGGTAAATATACATAAAATAAGAGGAGAATAAAGTGACCTTATAAAAATAAACTTATGCACAATGAACGAGGAAAAGACCTTAAATTAGTGTACTGGATTTCCATTTTTGACAATATTTCGGGCTATATAATCTAGAAACTTTCTCACTAACAATAATCTAGAAATAGCGGATAAAATATGACAAACATACTCCTAGATGCCAGAAAATGGGATAATCCCCAGGAGTCAAAGAGAGGATGTGAAAACCAGAGTGGTGAGGGTGAATGGGTTCTGCACGGGGGTGTGAGGATTTTGTTGTTGTTTTAGTTTGAGTTTTTGTCCTATGCTTTTTATTCTGGCTCTTACTCTGTCATCCAGGCTGGAGTGCAATGGCCCGATCATGGCTTATCACAGCCTTGAACGCCTGTGTTCGAGTGATCCTGCCACCTCAGCTTCCTGAGTAGCTGTGGCTACAGGAATGTGCCACCACGCCCAGCAAACTTTTTATTTTTTGTAGAGGCAGGGTCTCGTTACTTTACCCACACTGGTCTCAAACTCCTGGGCTTAAGCAATCCCCTTGCCTCAGCCTTCGTAAGTACTGGGATTACAGGCATGAGCTACCACGCCCAGTAGGTTTTGCGTTTTAAAGTTCCTTAAAAAGAGAAGACAAGGTTTTGGTGGAATTGAAACTACAACCTCCACACAAAGACCCTCAATGAGCTACACCTTTAGGAAAAGTGGGCGGAAAAAACTGTCCAGCCAATGTCAGGAGATGCCAGGGAAACTTACCTGTTTTATTCTGTGTCCTGGGTAGGAAAAATTCTTCCTCTGAATCTGTCACAGTGAGACTATACTCTCAGTTATTAGATGAACAAGTTCTGGGGATCTGATGTACACCATGGCTGGTGATAGGTGTGTTAATTAATTTGATTGTGATAATCATTCCATCATGTCTACATATATCAAATCACGTTGTACACTTTTGAATATGTATATACAATACAATCTTTATCAAATATTTTAGAATAAAAAGTAAGACTATAGTCACATAGGCTTTGGGTTCAATTTTGTGTGTGTGTGTGTGTGTATGTGTATGTGTGTGTAGTTAAGCTTTTTATTATTGTTTTATTTACAGGAAAAATTATCTAAACAAGTCTTCAACCAAACTACTTATAAGCAAAAATCCTGTTATATAAATTATGCTCTATTTTCATAGTATATCAAAATATGTATTGGTGAAAATAAATAGATAGCAAAAAACAATATACTTTATTTCTATGTCTGCTATCAGATCCCACAAGTATGTCTTTATAATTAATTACAGGTGAAAACAAATTGAAAACTAACAAACATGCACAATTATGCCACTGCTAAGAATTTCAGATTATATTTGTTAAAGTTTTTCTTAATAAAATGAGAATAACACTTTGCCAGCTACTCAGAAACATGCAGAAATACACTAAACACAAACTCTGGAATGGCAAAGCTTCAGCCTAGGAGTACAGGATTTTGAAATTACAAAACACACGAGGAAACACTCCGCCATGAGCAAGAACCAATAGAAACAATAAACAACAAGATCAGATCCCAATTACTTCAGATAATTGGATTATTAAAGACTAATTTAAAATAAATTGATTTACAATGATGTAAGCCATAAATGAATAAATTAATAAATGTGAGAAAAGAACAATGACTCTTAAAATAGATAAGGCACTTTTGAAAAACAAAAACAAAAAAACTGGGACATCTTTATTCTGGAAAGTGATTTGTCTTTTTCTTGTCATTTTCAGTGGAACCAAACATTCAACACGAGACTGCACCTAGGTGCTTGTGTATTATCTAGGTGCAGTGAAATTTTCCAATGAGTCATTCAGCATCATTAGTTCAGCAAAAACATTATCAACACCTGCAACGTGCCACCCACTGTGCTACATTTCCCTGGGCATATAGCAGGTAAAGGAGACAGACCCCTCTAGTGGGGCATGGAGAGTTGCAGGCAAAACAGGCATGGTGTAAGTTAATTACAAGTGTGATGCCTGTACCCAGGGTGAAGGAAAAGTAAAGGAAGATCCAGGAGAAATAATATATCAATGGAAATGTGAAGAATGGGCAGAATTACCCTGGTGAGCAGCAAGGGGAGAAAGCTGTCCAGGCAGAGAAGAAAGCATTTTGGAAAGCCCAGACATAAGACAGGCAAGTGCGTTGAGAGTCTGAAAGATCGATATGGTGGATTGAAGAGAGCCCACAGGGGCGTGGGATGTGTGTGTAGACTGTCATAGTGCAAGGCTGAATAGTTAGCTGTAGGACCCAGATTCTGAAAATCCTTGCATGCTAGACCAAGCAGTTTGGATTTGGATCTATCCTACAGGCAGTGGGGAAATTTGGGATGAGAGAGATTGTTGTATCTTGAAAAGATTATTCAGATGATTTAAGTAAGAGGTAGACCTTCCACTCCTCAAAGTTGTTGTAAGCAAGGCTTGAGTTGCAAAAGGAAGTTCCTACTTTACAAGTTTTTTGGGAAGCATTTGAAACAATTTTTATTTTTTTCAGATGGGGTCTTACCATGTTGCCCAGTCTGGACTAGAACTCCTGGGCTCAAGCGATCCTTCCACCTCAGCCTCTCAAGTAACTGGGACTACAGACCGGTGCCACCATGTCCGACTGGTTGAAACAATTTTGATGATCATTAGTAAGGGAATGAAACAGTTAGAGAGAAGCAAGCTTGCAACTAAATCTACTGTGCATTCCTAAATGGAAAAACAAGCATAAGAATAATATGACGCGCACACTCCCATTTTTTAGAAAAAGAAACAAAGCCTGAATTCATTTCTGTATGTGTGTGTATTGGTGCATAGTAAAATAAAATATATATACACAAATAATATGTATATTTATATAGAGAGAGATGAAAAAAGATCTTCAAGAGCTTGTAGTTTCCTTCTCTTGTTCTTCAGATTTCTAGTGTAGCTAGTTTGACAAAGCAATAACAATGATCCTTCCTGTTTTCAAATTCATTGCTAATTGTCTAAAAGGATGAAAAAGAAAAAAAGTGAAGAATTGCTTCAAGGTCCTAATCATGACTCCCTCACTTGAAAATGAGCTCCTTGGAAGTAAACCACAAGTTTTATTCATCTTTGATGCCTGACACTAACTGCCTAATACAAGTTTATTGGATAAAGAAAGGAAAATATGGGAATCTGGGAATAGTCAAAGGGTTGTGGCGAAACAGGCAAGGGACTAACTACTTTTTTGGGAGTCAAGTTTAATAAATATTTATTGAACCTTTGTTGAGTGCCACCCTCAGCTGGCACATAGGGTGAGGTGGGGTGGCTGTGTTTAACAGTCTAAAGATCTAACCGTAGGAACAAAGAAAGGAGTAGAGAGAAACAGTCAAGATCACCAGCTATGGAATCAGGCAGACTAGGGTTTGAGTTAGGACTCTTCACTTACTATCTGTTTGACCAAAGGCAAGTGGCTTAACCTCTCTGGGGCTCAAGTTGCTTATCTGTAAAATAAGGATTATAATAATAGTACTTGCCTCAGAAAGTTGTTGAGAGAAATAAAAGAGACACTTATTTCCAGCATGTAGCACAGTGCTTGAGACAGAGTAAGCTCTCAATACACATGAGATATTACTACCGTAGACAAAGGTAGGGACCACATTCAGTGTATTCAGGTACTGCCTCTCACCTGCCACTCTAAATATCTCTTTGGTAATCTTGGTTGGCAAAATAGTAGATCCCCCAAAGAAGTCCTAAGTCCTCATCCCTGTGAACATGTTACCTCACACAGCACAAGGGACTTTGCAGCTATCATTAAGGATGTTGAGATGCAGAGACTACCATCACAAGGGTCCTTATAAGTGAAAGAGAGAGGCAAGAGAGTCCGAGGAGATGTGATAATGAAAGCAGAGGTTGGGGTGATGGGATCGCTGACTGGGGGCCACAAACCAAGAATGGATCTTTAGCCAAGAAGGAGCCTCCAGAAGGTGCAAAAAGCAAAGACATGCCTTCTCCTCTGGAGTCTCCAGAAAGAACTCAGCTCGCTAACACCTGAACTTTAGCCCAGTGAGATGATTTTGAACTTTTGGCCTCCAGAGTTGTAAGAGAATAAATTTGTGTATTAAGTCACTACATGTGTGTTAATTTGTTACAGCAGCAACAGAAAACTCATACAGTCATGACAGACATGGAGATGCGCTGCCCAGATCCTAGTCAAGGAAGGACTTGCTGTTCAGCTGTAAAGAGTGTGATCAGAAGATGGCCCTACTCTCAGCTCCTTCAGGAGTGGCCTTGACTGCAGAGAGTTGCCTCACCCAAGACCATGTCCTCCCTGGGGCAGCTCATAAAGTAATGATTGAGGGAGATGGGGTGGGGGAGGTGGGGGGATGGGGTGGGGTGCATGCACCTGCTACTTGGCCCAACTCAGACAATTCCAACAGGCCATCATTGTTGCAGATCTTCCTATCTGTTTGGCTGAGGCTTTGTTGGGCTTGTGTCCTAGGTGGACTTTCCCCTCGGCCCAATTCTGTTTCCTTCCACTCTCTTGTATTCTAACTCTTGCAAAACCAAACTGCAGTAGAAACCCATTTGAAAGGAAAGAACAGTGCCTTCAAGATTATAGATAGCTACTTAACTGTCAGGGTTTTTTAAAACGTGAAAAAATTATTTTTAATTTTATTAAAAAGGAAAAAATTAGTTTTTTATTCTTAATTCTTTTATTAGCCTTTTTCCTCACTCTTCTGTTTCTTTCTTAAAAATAAAAAAAAAATAGAAATAGAAGTAAAGGCAATAGTATGACTTAGAGTTAAGGATCATGGATCCTGTCCATTTCTTAAAGTTTTGTCTATAAATGGGAAAGCCAAGCCTAATTGCATTTGGTAATTCTATGTATGCAAGAAGCAATTCAGCTTGTTTAGGTTTTAGCCCAATTGAGCTAAGGCTTACAAACCACACAGGAAAATATAAAAGTATTTGGGTGCCCTCTTTTTGCTTTCTCTCAAAGAGAAAGGAAGGGCTCACCATCCATTAATACCGATGGGTATTACTTGAAATTAGGTGAGCAGTGTAGTTTGTGTCCCAAAAAGTATGTTTCAGAGGGGCAGGGAGGCTTAATCCTACCTTCTTGGGCTTGGACAATACTAGTTAACTAAAGGAGAGATTATTGAGAATTTAATTTCTGCATAAAATGAAGGATAGAGAAATAATCCTTTTACAGAGGTAGAATTAAGAGGAGAGAATCCTGCTTCTCCATCCTAATTTGGCAAAGCTCCCCATGTCTACAATTTTTAAAAATATTTGAAAAAATTTTAGAACATTCTCTTAACAAAATTTGATTAAGACATTTGAGTTTTGTCTAATAGACCATTGTGGAGTCTCCAATTAAAAATAGCAAATTGAAAGACACATTTATTTCCTCTTTCTCTCAAAACATGGATAAAATATTTTGAAAATGAAAAAGTATTAATTCACAAAGACTAAGATAATCGGAAGAGAGACAACAGTGGATAAGGGATTTCAGTAAGTTTTAGGAGACAAAATGTTGCTGGAGGGATTTCCAGTTAGGCATGGCATACAAAATACCCTATACTTATCTTTGCTTCCTCCAGAAACAATATTAAGAAGTATAAAAGCTATGTGATAGACAAATGTGCCACACCTGAGGGGAGAGCAGACACCAGATTTCCAATTTAGAAATCTATACCCAGCCAAACTATCATTGAAAAGTAATGTTAGAACAAAGACATTTCCAGGCATTTGGAGACTTTAAATAATTACCTCCCATGTATTCTCTTTTAGTAAACTTTTGAAAATTTGCTTCAACAAAATGAAAGAGTAAAGTAAAAAAGGGCAAGACTCTAGGGGAAAAGAGATTCAAAATGGAAATGCAGTAAATGGAATCTGCAGGATAATGGCAAAGAGGTGATTCAAAATAACAGCTATGTAGCAGGCTCTAGAGAGAAATTTGTCTAGATTAGAGCAAAAAACCAGAGGACTCTGGAAGGAAGTCTGCAGAAAAAACATGAACTCGCTGATTTGAATGTGGAGAAAATATTATTAATAGCTCTGAGGCAGAGATGTTGGAGCATTTGGAAAATTACTTAGAAATAGTTATTAGAAAACCAGACAAATAAGAAGGCAAGACAATTATTAACTCAAGGAAAAACAAAGGGTTGTATGAGAAAGGAGACACAGAGTGAACCTCCTTGGTTTAATAGTAAACAATATTTTTATAGTCACAACATAAACATTTGTCATTGATCTATTCCCAAATTGGTATGTAATGACATTGGAGAGATAGAAGGAAGTTAAGGAAGGAGTGATCTTAGCGTTGGGGAAATAAGTCAATTGACATTTCAAAATTGACAAGTCAAGAAATTGCAGGACAAGTTTCTTATTTAGAAGTATGACAATAAGACTCAAACTCAAAAAAGAAAAAGGTAAAGATAGACTGGGGAAGGGTAGGATTGAGGGGCCATGTTGTTTTGAATAAATGATTTAATACTTAGAAGATCATAATATATATTATAGTGCATTTGATTATGGTAGTGAGTTAGTAAACAATATTTTGAAATTTAAAAAGTTAATTAAAACCTGCTTCGGTGATGTTTATGGACAGTTAAAATATTCTCATGCAAATCAAAGATTTGACAAAAATGTTCTCAGCACAGCAGTCAAACACATATACTTTGGAAATGGTCAGGTTGCTTTGTAGCCTCAACTCTGCCAGATGCTGTGTCACCATGAACAAATCACTTAACTACTCTGAGCTCTGGTTCTTCTTGTCTGAAGAATGGGGATAACAATAGTCATATTGTTATAACAATGCCATAGGAATGTTTTGAGAATTAAATGAGATAAAAATAACAACTAAAGAACTATGCTAAGCACTTTTTACATGTTATCTTATTGAATCCTCATAACCTGTCAATTTTGTGGAGGACCTGCTTGTCACAGTGTCTCATTGTTTAGTTATGAATTGTTTTATAAGCAGTCTTCTGTTAGTATTTTTATGGAAATGAAGATGAACAGGAGAAACAGTGAAAAAAGACAAAGTTGATAACATTCTGCTTATTTTGAGACCAGATTTTAAATATCATCTGTTCTCTTATTGCCCATAGTGTTGAACTTGCAATAAGAATAAAAATGCCCCAGAGCATCAAAGTTCTGTTCAAAAGTAGCACTCTTTGGCTTAGCATCAAATTAACTTTCTAAAAAATTGTGGTTAAATACATTACATAAAATATATGATTTAACCATTTTTAAGTATACAATTCAGTGGCATTAAGTACATTCATAATATTGTACAAGTATCACCACCAACCATCTCCGGAACTTTTTCATCTTCCCAAATTGAACTCTGTTAAACACAAACTTCCCTTCACCCTCCTACCCGCTCCAGGCCACCACCATTCTACTTTCTGTCTCTATGATTTTAACTATTCTAGGTTACTCATATAAACAGAATCATATGAAGTGTGTGTGTGTATGTGTGTGCACGTACGTGTGTGTGTGCTGGCTTATTTCACCTAGCATAATGTCCTCAAGATTCATCCATGTTGTAGCATATTGTAGAATTTCCTACCTTTTTAAGGTTGAATAATATTCCATTTTATGTATTTTGTTTATCTATTTGTGTTGTTTCTAACTTTTGGCTATTTTGAATAATACTTCTATGGACATTGGTGATTGGTGTACAAATATCTGTTTGAGTTGTGACTTTCAATTCTTTTGGGTGCATACCCAGAAGTGGGATGACTGGGTCATGCGGTAATTCTATGTTTCCTTTTTTTGAGGAACCGCCATACTGGTTTCCACAGCAGCTGCACCATTTTACAATCCCACCAGCAATGATCAAGGGTTCTAATTTTTCCACATCCCTGCCAACACTTGTGGTTTTGCACATACAACCTTGTGTCCATAGGGAAGAGATTCTGTTGCATAGATTTTTAGAAGTGGAATTGATAGGTCAAATAGTATATGCATCTTAAATTTTGATACAGCTAACAAATTGCCCTTCGAAAAGGTTGTACCAATTTACACTCCCACCATTAGTATATGAGAGTGTTTATTTGCCATATCCTCACCAACCTCAGATAATATTGTCCTTTTTGGTATTTGCTATGCTGATGGACAAAAAAAAAATAACTCATGTTTTAATGTGTGTTTTTCTGATGACTATTGAAACATCTTTCTATTGGCTACCATGTAATTGTGTCATGCTGTAATCAGCTCTCTCCTGTTGGATGTTTAACTTGGTTATCAGTCCACTGCATATTCAAGATGGCCAAACAGGAGGGTGAAGTTGGGAAGCTTTGTCCAGTAGCAATAAGGTGTTTACAGAAACATTAAAAAATGGTAACTCTGCATCATCCAGCAATTATACTGTATTTTGGAAGTAGAAGCATGTTTTATAAAGAGTACTATCAAAAATGGTTAAAAATAAAAAGTCTTGATAATTTTTAAAAGCTATCATCTGTTGGACATTAACTGTATGTTACCCACTGTGTTAGGGCTCTCCATACATCACTTTATTTCATCTTGGCTTGAACAATCATCATCTCGTTTTACAGCTGTGGAAAAACGAAGGGTTTTTTTTGGAGACTTGCTGTAGGTCACAAAGCTCAGTAAGTAAGGGGCAGTCGGATCTTAACCCAACTCCGTTTGACATTCTGTCTTTGAGAATGACATCTGAGAGAAGTCCTAAATTTTCATGGAGATGGAAGGATAGACTACATGAGTCATGCCTACCAGTGTCTCCCCAGTAGCCTGGGGTTGTTTTCTTTTTTGTTCTTTGTTTTGTTTTGTTTTTGTTTTATTTTATTTTATTTAGCAATTTCAGAGTCAGCAAACTTTCAAAGAGTTTATTGCATCTCCACAAAGTGTAAGCTGTGATTTTAGGTGGTGCTTAGACCAACATTAAATGACACTAAATCACCAGTTGGGGAATTATTCCCCTTTTAATTCTCTTCCAATCACTTCATCAAGGAGAAAGTCTCCATGTGGTACTAGTGAGTCTGTAACATCTCTCTAACACTTGCTGAGTAATTTTTTCTTCTTAACAAAGGTGCTGCTGTAGATTCAGAGCTTCAGCTGGTAAGGTATCTAGTTAGAATTTAATAGCATTTACAAATTATATTTACTTTTACATCTATCATTTAATTATGACAATATATTTATTTCTCATTTACACTAATGAAATAAATTTCCCATTTAAAATAACTTTTTTGTAAATATAGTGAGTCACTCTACAGAACATGATAAGTGTACATTGTTATAGATTGTAAAATAGTTTGACAAAAGTTCTGAATAAAGGTAATTCTCAAATGATGCTTTGGAGACTGTGCTTTATTGGATTCGTAAGAGCAGTAACCAGGCTCCACAGGTGTCACTATTTGTTCATTCTATTTGAACTTATCTAACTTTAAGATACATTACAACCACATGGTGTGCTTGTTAAAAATGCAGGTTCCTGGGAATGTAACCCCAGAGAGGAGTTGTCTTAGTTCATTTGGGCAGCTATAGCAAAATGCTGAGTGATTTATAAACAACAAAAACTTATTTCTCACAGTTCTGGATTCTGGAAATTTCAAGATCCAGGCACATTTGTTGCCTGGTGAGGGCTCACTTCCTCATAGACGGCCATCTTCTCTCTCGGGCCTCTTTTATAAGGGCACTGATCCCATTCATAAGAGCTCCACCCTCATGACATAATCACCTTCCTAAGGCCCCATCTCTAAGACTATCACCTAGGCAGTTTAGGATTTTGACATAGGAATTTTGGGAGAACTCAAACATTCAGACCATAGCTGCCTAATTCAGTAGGTCTGCAGAAGGACCTGACCTGGGAGTTTACAATTTTCATATGCAACCCTGGTGACTCTTATGTAAATGGTATGACATTTGCAGAAATTATGAACTGGATCTTCGCATTTTAACCCAATATAGATTTTTAAATTTTGTATTTTATTTTTGAGATAGAGCCCAGCTCTGTCCCCCAGGCTGGAGTGCAGTGGTGTGGTCATGGCTCACTGCAGCCTTGAACTCCTGGGCTCAAGGAATCCTCCCATCTCAGCCTCCAAAGTAGCAGGGACTACAGGTACGTGCCACCACACCTGGCTAGTTTTTAACATTTTTGTTGAGATGGGGTGGGGGGAGGGGTCTGATCTCAAACCTTTGAGCTCAAAGGGCTGGGAATACAGGCATGAGCCACCATGCCCAGCCCCCCAGTATAGGTTTTTAAAATAGATTGGTAAGAATGCTACATATATTTAAATCTGTCATGCCACAGATGTACTTTTGCCCTTGCATTTCTTTAGTAGGTTTTGTTGCCAGGGAGCAGCAGTTACATCTAACTTTCAGTGTTCTAAGTAATTTACACACATATAATCCTTAGCACAACCTTATGAGGCTGGCATTATTATTACCCTCATTTTACAGGTGAGGAAACTCAGATGCAAGAGATGAGATCATCAGTCTAAGGTCACAGGGTCAGGAAGTGGCAGAGCTGGGATTTGAACCCAGGATCTGTCTTTTCGAAGTCACTCAAATTTGGGATGATTTCAGGCGCTTTTATTTCCTTACCGCATGCATTTCTTTTGCCAAGTCACAGATGGGTGCTGGAAGCCGAGTCATCACTGTGCCACAAAGCTACAGGCAGCAATATTAGCTCAGAGCTAATATTGCTTCCTGCAGTGCTCAACTACCTCTCCTGGACCCCATCTGTATTTGTGATGATGAAGGTCCATCAGTGCCCCAATTCTACATCTTGTCTTCCTGTCCTGTCAGTCTCACTTCAATCCTATAATTGGAATCAGACTCTTTATTTGCCATAGGAAAGTTACCAATATTTGAATTGGATGAATTAATGAATCAATGACTAGTTAAACATCCCAGGGTTGAGGACAAACTAACCTTCTAGCTCAATGGAAATCATGGACTAGCTCTATCTTTAGAAAAGCAAACATTGTATTTCCCATGATACAAATGAAAAGTGCTCTTCATTTACCAAGAAAACGATCCAAACCGGGTAAGACTTATGATTTGTCCAGCTCAGCCTTTCTCATTTTTTTCCTTTTTTTTTTTTTTTTTCGAGACAAGGTCTCTCTCTGTTGCCCATGCTGGAATGCAGTCAGTGGCACTATCATAGCTCACTGCAGCCTTGTCTCCAGTGATTCTCCGGCCTTGGCCTCCCAGAGTGCTGGGATTACAGGCATGACCCACTGCACTGGGCCTCTGCATTTTTCCAAAAAAAAGGAAAGTTCAAAACTTGCAGAAGAAACGTGTAAAGGACCTTTTGTTCCATTGGTCAGACTGGAGTACCAGAAGAGTCTTCATCAACTCAGGATCTGTCTTTTCAAAGTCATTCAAATTTGGGGTGATTTGAGGCGCTTTTATTTCCTTACCGCATGCATTTCTTTTGCCAAGTCACAGATGGGTGCTGGAAGCCGAGTCATCACTGTGCCACAAAGCTACAGGCAGGCAGCTGTGATGGGGTGTGAAGAGGAGGCATATTCTGCTTTTACTGACCAGACAGACAACCCCCATGAGAAAAGGGGGGCAGAGGCTTTCTCTCTGACCACGGCGCAGCGGACTGTGGGAAAATCTCTATCGGTCTAGGAAGCATGCCTTGAATATGTCCAGACTATGATACAGGTTTTGCTTTTTCTTTCAGCAGATGCTTTTATATACCATTGAAGAGCTCTGGTCTGGTGGAAGAGACTCACAAGCAGGAGCATGTGGAAAGCACATGTCAGCAATTGCATTACATTCTCACTTTGAGAAGGGGTGACCATTTTGAACAGTGCACATGTATTTACATGACAAACCATTACAACTCTAGCCGGAACAACAGCACATGCTCTTTATCCGATTGCTTCCAGAGACTGGCTACTGTAGAGTCCTTCACAGCAATTAAACAAATGTGGGGTAACTTTCAGATTTTCTGAAGTGCTTTAGATGCTGTGTTTTATGAAGCAACAGATTCCCCTTCAAAAAAATCTGAAAATAGATTATTTATTCATATGTTTCTTGTGTCTGTCAAGATGTCTGGTGGGTGGCTGAAGATAAAATGTATCTGTAAGGGTATACATCAAGAACAACAAAAGATACTTTAATGGAAACTAAAATGATTCTTAACTTGTGTGTGGTTTGGTCTGTAACATCTGAGACCGACAAAACAATTCTTTAAAATGACACAATAAGGCAGTAGTTCTCAACTTTGGCTGCACATTGGAAGCACCTGGAGAGCTTTTAAAAATCCTGATGTTTTGGTGGCCTTGCTTTTCCAGCTTCCTTAGGTGATTTGTTAGGCTGTACACCTGTGATCTTTTCATTTTCTTCATGTATGTTCTTAGATATATGAATTCCTCTCTTAGTTTTCATGGCATCCCAGAGATTTTGGTTAGATGTTGCTTTGTTTTCATTTGTTTCCAGGTATCTTTTAATCTCTGTTTTGATTTCTGTGTTGACCCAGGAGACCACTCTGTTTTAACAAATGACCCATCAGTATACTTTGTACTGAAAGAGTTAATAATGTTTACGGAGACTATCAAAGAGCTGTGTGTATTGTGTTCAAGAGACAAATCATTACTAAAAGGCCAAGTGCTTTGGCCATATTAGAAAAGTTGGCTACTAATTCAGGAAATAAAAAAGAAAGCATGGATATAAAATTTGCTTTGGTAATGGGAGCAGAAAAACAAGATAATCTGAAACCATAATTTAAAATTAATTTTAATCTTTTTGTCACAAAACTTAGATAAATGTAACTACAATATGTGGAATTTTATTGGTCTCTTTTTAGTGCACCTATCAAATATTAGGTAAAGTCTGCCTGATAAAAACATTTTTCCTCACAAAAAGGTAGCATGTTCTGGAAAATTCAATTGCTGGTAAATAAATAGATGATAAAATATAGGATTTTATAGTATCACCAGGCATAGTCAGAATCATCTTCTTAAAGTATTTGAAGTCACAGAGGCTGTCCTTCTTCCAGAACTATAACCACTGATTACTAAATTTTGTTGTATTAGTCCATAAGATTTTTCCTTGTACTCTGTAGAATATCACATGATTAATCAAAGATAGAGGATATGAATTTCAAATTCATTTCTACCACTGATATAATTTTTTAAACTTTAATTTTCATTTATGGAGTAGAACTTTAAACTGTAGGCAAACAAGATCTCTTCATTGAGTAAAAAGTTTCATTTCCCAACATCTATTAACTTTTACTATGTCTGGTTTAGTATCATCTGTTCACAGCATGGATGGTTTTTTGTTTTTTGTTTTTCTTTTATAAAAGATGTGGGATACCATTCAGGGTTAGGTATACAAATGTTCATTATGCAGGTACTCTTGATGAGGTGTGCCCCTCCCTCCCCTGGCAGTTTCCCTCAACTGCCAATCCTACCCACACTCCCCTGGCAGTTTCCCACTACTGCCAAGCCCTTTCTTATAGTATTATGAAAATTGTTCAAGGTCCACTTATGAGTGAGAACATATGGTACTCTGTTCTTTGTTTCTGTGGTAGATCACTGAGTATGATAGACGTTAAATCCATCCAAGTTGCTGCAAAGTCCATATGTTTGTCCTTCTTTATGGCTGCGTAATATTCCATTGTGTATATGTACCACATTTTTTTATCTGGTCCAACTTCGATGGACAGCATGGTGGTTTCCATGTTTTTGCCATTGTGAATAGAGCTACAACAAACATGCATGTGCAGGTATCTTTTTATAGAATGATTTGAGTTCCTCTGTGTATATACCCAATGGGGGGTTGCTGGGTCATATGGAAGATCAATTTCTAGTTCTTTCAGAAATTGCCACACTGTCTTCCAAACAGGTTGCACTAGTTTGCATTCCCACCAGCAGTGTAGAAGCATTTCTTTTTCTCCACATCCTTGCCAGTATCTGTTGCTGTTTGTTTTATTAATGACGACCATTCTTACTGGGTTTAAGTGGTATCTCAATGTAGTTTTGATTTGCATTTCTCTGATGATGAGTAAGGGTAAGCACTTTCTCATGTGTCTGTTGGCTACCCATATATCTTCTTTTGAGAAGTGTCTATTTGTGACAATACAGAAATTCATATGGAAACATAAACAACCACTAATAGCCAAAACAATCCTTAGCAAAAGAAACAAAGAAGAAAGTATCACACTTCCAGACTTCAAACTTTACTATAAGACTACAATAGTAAAATAGTCAAAGCAGCCTGGTATTGGTATAAGAACAAACAGACCAATGGAACAGGATAGAGATTCCGGAATCAAAGCATTAATTTCTTAACCAACTCATCTTTGACAAAGCCTCCAACAACAACCACTGGGGAGAGGAGAACCTACTCAGTAAATGGTGATGGGAAAACTGGCTGATCACTTGCAGAAGATTGCAACAGACCCCTACCTATCACCATACAAAAAAATTAACTCTAAATCAATCAAAGACCTAAATGTAAAACCTCAAACTATAAGAATCTTAGAAAATGCAGGAGACACCCTTATGGAAATTGAAACTGGCAACCAATTCCTGATCAATACCCGAAGTGTCCATACCATAAGAAATAAGACAGACAAGTAGGACCTCATCAAACTGACAAGCCTCTGCAAAGCCAACAAGTCTATCAAAAGTGGGGAAACAACCCACAGAATGAGGAAAAATATTTGCCAACTGTATATTTGATAAAGACCTAACATCTAGGATCTACAAGGAACTCAAACATGCCAAAAGGAAAAAAACAAACAACTCCATTAAAAAGTGGACAAAAGTACAGATGATTTTGGCAGAGTAACAGCATTATGTTGTAGTACAGATGAAATAGGGACTGAGTGCTTAATTCACAGACACCGACACCAAAGTACAAGTTATAAAAGGAGAGGTTTATTAGCCAAGAGCTGGGCCGGCAGCCACTTGCCTGCTGGACATAACAGTCCCACAGCAAGGGGCCCCCATTAGCTATCAGGGCTTGCTGAAATGGGGCAAAACCACATTGGGACTTTCCAAGTGGGCCAAACCACAACATCCTGGAGGCCTAGGTACTTTTCAAGCAATGCTAGCGGGGCTCACAGAAGCAAAAAAAAAAAAAGCTGTTAAACAGTTTAACCTAGCCGGCAGGTGCTGTTGCCTGTTTCCAGGAAGGGAACTTTTTTTTTAACTGTGCAAAAGTTGACTACATGCTTAGCCTAATTTTTGACACTGTAGATGTCTTTTTAAGCCCCCTTCCATATTCCCCCCTTTCTGTTGTTCCTGCAGTCAAATCGTTGACTCTTCATACAGGGGATTATATTGCGTTCTGAGGACCATTAATTTTACTGATGACACAATATTTTTAGCATCACCAAGGAGGCTTATGTATGGGTCTCGGTTTTTTCAAGGAGCAATAGTTTCGCAGCCCCATGCAACGCAGTGGTATCGTCCTGCTTTGTGGCAACGGGCTGGTCCCAATGCTGGGCAAGCATAAAACCCAACAGATTTAAGTCCTTTTTCATAAGCTAAGGTGCTGCATTTGTCAGTGTGTGTGCCCCCAAGGGTTAGACCTGGCCATAACTTACAAAGGTTAAAATTAAAGACAGGCTGCCCCCTTCCTCTGTAGATGGCAATTGCGGTCCCAGTGATGGTATTCCTCAGTTCCCAAGAATAGTTCCCTAGAGTATAGGGATTATGCGGGTCAGGCCAACAGGCCTCAAGCTGGGGAAAGTATACAAGGAATATGATTAAGATACCGGGGCTGATACTGACTTCCGGCAAGATGGCGACCGGGCAGCTTGGTTTGTGAGACCTCCATGAAAGAAGACACAGAAAGACTCGGGCTCTCTCTCTGGGGGCCTGCTCCTCACACGGAACTCGGCCACTGACACCGCAGAAGCATCCCAGCAGTCCCGGCAGCAGCATCAGTTGCCACCGCCGCCACCCGCCGCCGCCGCCCACTGCCACCACCACCGCCGCCACCACTGCGGGCCGCCGGTGGCCACTGTGGGCCACCGCGGTCCAGGCACTCGTCGCCACCGCTGCTGCAGTCCAGACACCGTCATCGCCGCTGCGGTCCAGGAACCGTCACCGCCATGGTCTGGACACCCGCTGCTGCACCGCCTGTGTCTGATGTGATCCACCCCTGCATGCAGGAAATGCTGAGATCACTGCCACTGCCAACACCACTGCCGCTGTGACATCCGGCTGAGCCTTGGATCTCCCCCTGTGTGTCCATTCCCGGCTGGCCCCCTTTCTGGCTCCCTCCCTGGAGGGACGAGCAGATGAGATAAAGACCATCTGGAGCCGTGAGATAGCACCATCTGCTGGCAACTCAAGGTAACAACACCGAAAGGGGAAACTGACCCTGTGATCAAACTTGCCAGCTTGGGAAAAAAAAGCCAGAAATCAGAGCTGAAAGGACATTGAATCTAAACGAAAAGTCTCAAAGTGTGCTTGATTGGTTCTTTTACTAACTCAATTCTATCCCTTTCATTCTGACCACCTTTTTTTTAAATTTAAATTTTATTTTATATTATCTTATTTTAGTTTTTGTTTGTTTATTTGTTTGTTTTCTTTATTTTTCCTTTTCTTCTCTCTATAAACCATCTCTTTATAGAAAGGAATAGCACACCAATAAGAAGATTAGCTAGTTTGTATGTTAGCATCACTGTATGTTTTAGTTTTTTTTTTTTTGTATAAGAATTTGTCAGTTTGTAGCTGTGGTCTACTGTTTTTATCTGTTTCAGTTTTTGTCTCTCTCTCCACTTGTTAGTACACCCATCTGTTCTCCCCCTTACCCTTCTCTCTTTCCAACGCCCCTCCCCCACACTGTCTGCCCCATTCTCCTCCCTCTGTTAACCTCATTTTATTTCAGGGAACAAACCTACAACCCCACTGCATGGCCAGATTCCAAGGCAGTGGGAAGTGGGTTTCAAATTATCCACACACCTATCAGCAGATACCAGATACCAGGACCTGCAGATAGACTTTAAATCACAGCTCCACCCATAAGTAAATCTCAAAAGTGTAAAAAGACTCCACCCCCAATCTACAGTGCAAGCACAGAATTGAAAAAAGTAAGAGGATATACATAAAGAAGAATAGGAGATTGAACAAACAGAAGTAAA